>JANJGN010001087.1:0-197596 GCA_026770705.1 Isurus oxyrinchus
GTATTTATTTGGGTCAGATTGCTCTGTTAGTGCGGTTAATGGGGTATTTATTTGGGTCGGATTGCTCTGTTAGTGGGGTTAATGGGGTATTTATTTGTGTCGGATTGCTGTGTTAGTGGGGTTAATGGGGGTACTTATTTCGGTCAGATTGCTCTGTTAGTGGGGAAATTGGGGTATTTATTTGGGTTCGATGGCTCTGTTAGTGGGGTTAATGGGGTATTTATTTGGGTCAGATTGCTCTGTTAGTGGGGTTAATGGGGTATTTATTTGGGTGAGATTGCTCTGTTAGTGTGGTTAATGGGGTATTTATTTGGGTCAGATTGCTGTGTTAGTGTGGTTAATGGGGTATTTATTTGGGTCATTTGCTGTGTTAGTGTGGTTAATGGGGTATTTATTTGGATCAGATTGCTCTGTTAGTGGCGTTTATGGGGTATTTATTTGGGTCAGATTGCTCTGTCAATGTGGTCAATGGGGTATTTATTTGGGTCAGATTGGTCTGTTAGTGGGGTTAATGGGGTATTTATTTGGGTCAGATTGCTCTGTTAGTGGGGTTAGTGGGGTATTTATGTTGGTCAGTTTGCTCTGTTATTGGGGTTAATGGGGTATTTAATTGTGTCGGATTGCTCTGTTTGTGGGGTTAATGGGGTATTTATTTGGGTCGGATTGTTGTGTTAGTGGTGTTAATCAAGTATTTATGTGGGTCAGATAGCTCTGTTATTGGGGTTAATGGGGTATTTATTGGGTTGGATTGCTGTTAGTGGGGTTAATGGGGTATTTATTTTGGTTGGATTGCTCTGTTAGTCGGTTAATGGGGTATTTATCTGGGTCATTTTGCTCTGTTAGTGGGGTTACTGGGGTATTTATTTGGGTCAGATTGCTCTGTTAGTGTGGTTAATGGGGGTATTTATTTTGGTCGTTTTGCTGTGTTAGTGGCTTTAATGGGGTATTTATTTGGGTCAGATTGCTCTGTTAGTGGGGTTAATGGGGTATTTCTTTGGTTCGAATTGCTCTGTTAGTGGGGTTAATGGGGTATTTATTTGGGTCGGATTTCTGTGTTAGTTGGGTTAATGGGGTATTTATTTGGGTTGGATTGCTCTGTTATTGGGGTTAACGGGGTATTTATTTGTGTCAGATAGCTCTGTTAGTGGGGTTAATGGGGTATTTATTGGGTTGGATTGCTGTTACTGGGGTTAATGGGGTATTTATTTGTGTTGGATTGCTCTGTTAGTCGGTTAATGGGGTATTTATTTGGGTCGTTTTGCTCTGTTAGTGGGGTTACTGGGGCATTTATTTGGGTCAGATTGCTCTGTTAGTGTGGTTAATGGGATATTTATTTTGGTCGTTTTGCTCTGTTAGTGGGTTTAATGGGGTATTTATTTGGGTCGTTTTGCTGTGTTGGTGGGGTTAATGGGGTATTTATTTGGGTCAGATTGCTCTGTTAGTGGGGTTAATGGCGTGTTTATTTGGGTTGGATTGCTCTGTTAGTGGGGTTAATGGGGTATTTATTTGTGTGGATCGCTGTGTTATTGGGGTTAATGGGGTATTTATTTGGGTCGTATTGCTGTGTTAGTGGGGTTAATGGGGTATTTATTTGGGGTGGACAGCTCTGTTAGTGGGGTTAATGGGGGTATTTATTTGTGTCGGATTGCTGTGTTAGTGGGGTTAATGGGGTATTTATTTGGGTCGGATTGCTCTGTTAGTGGGGTTAATGGGGTATTTATTTGGGTTAGATTGCTGTTTTAGTGGTCTTAATGGGGTATTTATTTGAGTCAGATTACTCTGTTATTGGGGTTAATGGGGTATTTATTTGGGTCTGATTGCTCTGTTAGTGGGGTTAATCGGGTATTTATTTGGGTCAGATTGCTGTGTTAGTGGGGTTAATGGGGGTATTTCTTTGGTTCGGATTGCTCTGTTAGTGGGGTTAATGGGGTATTTATTTGGGTCGGATTGCTCTGTTAGTGGGGTGAATGGGGTATTTATTTGCCTGGATTGCTCTGTTAGTGGGGTTAATGGGTATTTATTGGGGTCAGATTGGTCTGTTATTGGGGTTAATGGGCTATTTATTTGGTTTGGATTGCTCTGTTAGTGGGGTTAATGGGGTATTTATTTGTGTAGGATTGCTGTGTTAGTGGGCTTAATGGGGTATTTATTTGGGTCAGATTGCTCTGTTAGTGGGGAAAATGGGGTATTTATTTGGGTTGGATTGCTGTGTTAGTGGTGTTAATGGGGTATTTATTTGGGTCAGATTGCTCTGTTCGTGTGGTTAATGGGGTATTTATTTGGGTCAGATTGCTCTGTTAGTGGGGTTAATGGGGTATTTGGGTTGGATTGCTCTGTTAGTGGGGTTAATGGGGTGTTTATTTGTGTTGGATTGCTCTGTTAGTGGGGTTAATGGGGTATTTATTTGGGTCGGATTGCTGTGTTAGTGGGGTTAATGGGGTATTTTTGTGGGTTGGATTGCTCTGTTAGTGGGGTTAATGGGGTATTTATTTGGGTCGGATTGCTCTGATAGTCGGGTTAATGGGGTTTTTATTTGGGTGGACTGCTGTGTTAGTGGCGTTAATGGGGTATTTATTTGGGTTGGATAGCTCTGTTAGTGGGGTTAATGGGGTATTTATTTGGGTCGGATTGCTGTGATAGTGGGGTTAATGTGGTATTTATATGGGTCGGATTGCTCTGTTAGTGGGGTTAATGGCGTATTTATTTGGGTCAGATTGCTCTGTTAGTGGGGTTAATGGGGTACTTATTTGTTTGGATTGCTCTGTTAGTGGGGTTAATGGGGTATCTATTTGGTTCGATTGCTCTGTTAGTGGGGTTAATGGGGTATTTATTTGGTTCAGATTGCTGTGTTAGTGGGGTTAATAGGGTATTTATTTGGGTCAGATTGCTATGTTATTGGGTTAATGGGGTATTTATGTGGGTCAGAATGCTCTGTTATTAGGGTTAATGGGGTATTTATTTGGGTCAGATTGCTCTGTTATTGGGGTTAATGGGGTATTTATTTGGGTCAGATTGCTTTGTTAGTGGGGTTAATGGGGTATTTATTTGGGTCAGATTGCTGTGTTAGTGGGGTTAATGGGGTATTTATTTGGGTCAGATTGCTCTGTTAGTGGGGTTAATGGGGTATTTTTTTTGCTGGATAGCTCCGTTAGTGGGGTTAATGGGGTATTTATTTGGGTCGGATTGCTCTGTTAGTGGGGTTAATGGGGTATTTATGTTGGTCAGTTTGCTCTCTTAGTCGGTTTAATGGGGTATTTATTTGGGTCAGATTGCTCTGTTAGTGGGGTTAATGGGGTATTTATTTGGGTTGGATTGCTGTGTTAGTGGGGTTAATGGGGTATTTATTTGGGTCAGATTGCTCTGTTAGTGGTGTTTTTGGGGTATTTATTTGGGTCGGATTTCTCTGTTAGTGGGGTTAATGGGGTATTTATTTGGGTCAAATTGCTCTGTTAGTGGGGTTAATGGGGTGTTTATTCGGGTTGGATTGCTCTGTTAGTGGGGTTAATGGGGTATTTATTTGGGTCAGATTGCTCTGTTAGTGGTGTTAATGGGGTATTTATTTGGGTTGGATTGCTGTGTTAGTGGGGTTAATGGGGTATTTATGTGGGTCAGATTGCTCTGTTAGTGGGGTTAATGGGGTATTTATTTGGGTTGGATTGCTCTGTTAGTGGGGTTAATGGAGTATTTATTTGGGTGGATTGCTCTGTTAGTGGGGTTAATGGGGTATTTATGTGGGTCGGATTGCTGTTTTAGTGGGGTTAATGGGGTATTTATTTGGGTCGGATTGGTCTGTTAGTGGGGTTAATGGGGTATTTATTTGGGTCAGATTGCTCTGTTAGTGGTGTTTATGGGGTATTTACTTGGGTTGGATTGCTCTGGTAGTGGGGTTAATGGGGTATTTATTTGGGTTTGATTGCTCTGTTAGTGGGGCTAATGGGGTATTTATTTGGGTTGGATTGCTGTGTTAGTGGGGTTAATGGGGTATTTATTTGGGTCGGATTGCTCTGTTAGTGGGGTTAATGGGGTATTTATTTGGGTCAGATTGCTCTGTTAGTGGGGTTAATGGGGTATTTATTGGTCAGATTGCTCTGTTAGTGGGGTTAATGGGGTATTTATTTGGGTGGATTGCTCTGTTAGTGGGGTTAATGGGGTGTTTATTTGGGTGGATAGCTCTGTTAGTGGGGTTAATGGGGTGTTTATTTGGGTTGGATTGCTCTGTTAGTGGGGTTAATGGGGTATTTATTTGGGTTGGATTGCTCTGTTAATGGGGTTAATGGGGTGTTTATTCGGGTTGGATTGCTCTGTTACTGGGGTTAATGGGGTATTTATTTGGGTCAGATTGCTCTGTTAGTGGTGTTAATGGGGTATTTATTTGGGTTGGATTGCTGTGTTAGTGGGGTTAATGGGGTATTTATGTGGGTCAGATTGCTCTGTTAGTGGGGTTAATGGGTTATTTATTTGGGTTGGATTGCTCTGTTAGTGGGGTTAATGGAGTATTTATTTGGTTGGATTGCTCTGTTAGTGGGGTTAATGGGGTAATTATTTGGGTCGGATTGCTGTGTTAGTGGGGTTAATGGGGTATTTATTTGGGTCGGATTGGTCTGTTAGTGGGGTTAATGGGGTATTTATTTGGGTCAGATTGCTCTGTTAGTGGTGTTTATGGGGTATTTATTTGGGTGGATTGCTCTGTTAGTTGGGTTAATGGGGTATTTATTTGGGTGGATTGCTCTGTTAGTGGGTTGAATGCGGTATTTATTGGGGTGGATTGCTGTGTTAGTGGGGTTAATGGGGTATTTATTTGGGTTGGATTGCTGTGTTAGTGGGGTTAATGAGGTATTTATTTGGGTGGATTGCTTTGTTAGTGGCGTTTATGGGGTATTTATTTGGGTGGATTGCTCTGTTTCTGGGGTATTTATGTGGGTCAGTTCGCTCTGTTATTGGGGTTAATGGGGTATTTAATTGTGTCGGATTGCTGTGTTAGTGGGGTTAATGGGGTATTTATGTGGGTCAGATTGCTCTGTTAGTGGGGTTAATGGAGTATTTATTTGGTTGGATTGCTCTGTTAGTGGGGTTAATGGGGTAATTATTTGGGTCGGATTGCTGTGTTAGTGGGGTTAATGGGGTATTTATTTGGGTCGGATTGGTCTGTTAGTGGGGTTAATGGGGTATTTATTTGGGTCAGATTGCTCTGTTAGTGGTGTTTATGGGGTATTTATTTGGGTGGATTGCTCTGTTAGTGGGTTTAATGGGGTATTTATTTGGGTGGATTGCTCTGTTAGTTGGGTTAATGGGGTATTTATTTGGGTGGATTGCTCTGTTAGTGGGTTGAATGCGGTATTTATTGGGGTGGATTGCTGTGTTAGTGGGGTTAATGGGGTATTTATTTGGGTTGGATTGCTGTGTTAGTGGGGTTAATGAGGTATTTATTTGGGTGGATTGCTCTGTTAGTGGCGTTTATGGGGTATTTATTTGGGTGGATTGCTCTGTTTGTGGGGTATTTATGTGGGTCAGTTCGCTCTGTTATTGGGGTTAATGGGGTATTTAATTGTGTCGGATTGCTGTGTTAGTGGGGTTAATGCGGGTCCGTGCGCTGGGAGTGTAATATGGTCCGTGCGCTGGGAGTGTAATGTGGATCCGTGCGCTGGGAGTGTAATGCGAATACGGATCTGTATAATCAGAATGTAATACGGGTCTGTGTGCTGAGTGCGTAATACAGGTTTGTATACTGGGAAAGCAGAACTAATATGGGTCTGTATGCTGGGGGTGTAATATGGAATAGTATACTGGGAAAGCAAAACTCATGCGGGTCTGTATGCTGGGAGTGCAAAAGGAATATGCGTCTATATGCTGGGAGTGTAATATGGTTGCAATAATATAACACAGTTAAGGTGATATGTACTATAAAAAAGTTCTTTTGAAAAGGTGTTGACAGTGGAGTTGATCAAATGGAAACCCACAGATAACCAATATTCTCGGTGACTCTGGGCCCTTCTCATTTCTCTGGTGTATTGCTTGCCTCTTCTGGGTTGGTGGGCTCTGGTAGACTGAACCTTCGGACAGGACCAGGCAGCTGGTGCCGCAACACATTGCACTGCATAACGCCTCCCTTCCAACTGGTTTTCAATCAGAGTGTTGGTACCTGGCGCTGTCCCACCAGCCACTGCCGCTGGTGAGCTCGAATCGTCCACTCAGTCTCCAGCCAGAGCCCCACATCGGATCTCTGATTGATTCAGCCCCTGGGATGTCAGTGCCTTGCTGGCGACGCTGTCCAGCAGGCAGAAGCTGACAGGCACCAAACACAGCAGGCAGAAACCAAAGATATTCAAAGAACTGGGAGTGTATTATGACTCTGCGTGCGGGGAGTGTGTCAGGGCTCTGTGTGAGGGGAGTGTGTTAGAGGCTCTGTGTGCGGGGAGTGTGTCAGGGCTCTGCGTGCAGGGTGTGTGATGGAGGCTCTGCGTGCGGGGAGTGTGATAGAGGCTCTGTGTGCGGGGAGTGTGTCAGGGCTCTGTGTGCGGGGAGTGTGTCAGGGCTCTGTGTGCGGGGAGTGTGTCAGGGCTCTGTGTGCGGGAAGTGTGTCAGGGCTCTGTGTGCGGGAAGTATGTCAGGGCTCAGCGTGCGGGGAGTGTGTCAGGGCTCTGCGTGCGGGGAGTGTGTCAGGGCTCTGCGTGCGGGGACTGTGTCAGGGCTCTGTGTGCGGGGAGTGTGTTAGAGGCTCTGTGCGTGGAGTGTGTCAGGGCTCTGTGTGCTGGGAGTGTGTCAGGGCTCTCTGTGCGGGGAGTGTGTCAGGGTTCTGTGTGCTGGGAGTGTGTCAGGGCTCTGTGTGCGGGGTGTGTGTCAGGGCTCTGTGTGCGGGGAGTGTGTTAGAGGCTCTGTGTGCGGGGAGTGTGTTAGAGGCTCTGGGTGCGCGCAGTGTGTCAGGGTTCTGTGTGCTGGGAGTGTGTCAGGGCTCTGTGTGCGGGGAGTGTGTCAGGGCTCTGTGTGCGGGGAGTGTGTCAGGGCTCTGTGTGCGGGGAGTGTGTCAGGGCTCTGCGTCCGGGGAGTGTGTCAGGGCTCTGTGTGCAGGGAGTGTGTCAGGGCTCTGTGTGCGGGGAGTGTGTCAGGGCTCTGTGTGCGGGGAGTGTGTCAGGGCTCTGTGTGCGGGGAGTGTGATGTAGGCTCTGCGTGCGGGGAGTGTGATAGAGGCTCTGTGTGCGGGGAGTGTGTCAGGGCTCTGTGTGAGAGGAGTGTGTCAGGGCTCTGTGTGCGGGGAGTGTGTCAGGGCTCTGTGTGCGGGGAGTGTGTCAGGGCTCTGTGTGCGGGGAGTGTGTCAGGGCTCTGTGTGCGGGGAGTGTGTCAGGGCTCTGTGTGCAGGGAGTGTGATGTTGGCTCTGCGTGCGGGGAGTGTGATAGAGGCTTTGTGTGCGGGGAGTGTGATAGATGCTCTGTGTGCGGGGAGTGTGATAGAGGCTCTGTGTGCGGGGAATGTGATAGAGGCTCTGTGTGCGGGGAGTGTGATAGAGGCTCTGTGTGCGGGGAATGTGATAGAGGCTCTGCGTGCGGGGAGTGTGATAGAGGTTCTGCGTGCGGGGAGTGTGATAGAGTCTCTGTGTGCGGGGAGTGTGATAGAGGCTCTGCGTGCGGGGAGTGTGATAGAGGCTCTGCGTGCGGGGAGTGTGATAGAGGCTCTGCGTGCGGGAAGTGTGATAGAGGCTCTGTGTGTGGGGAGTGTGATAGAGGCTCTGTGTGTGGGGAGTGTGATAGAGGCTCTGTGTGTGGGGAGTGTGATAGAGGCTCTGTGTGTGGGGAGTGTGATAGAGGCTCTGTGTGTGGGGAGTGTGATAGAGGCTCTGTGTGCGGGGAGTGTGATAGAGGCTCTGTGTGCGGGGAGTGTGATAGAGGCTCTGTGTGCGGGGAGTGTGATAGAGGCTCTGTGTGCGGGGAGTGTGATAGAGGCTCTGTGTGCGGGGAGTGTGATAGAGGCTCTGTGTGCGGGGAGTGTGATAGAGGCTCTGTGTGCGGGGAGTGTGATAGAGGCTCTGTGTGCGGGGAGTGTGATAGAGGCTCTGTGTGCGGGGAGTGTGATAGAGGCTCTGTGTGCGGGGAGTGTGATGTATGCTCTGTGTGCGGGGAGTGTGATAGAGGCTCTGTGTGCGGGGAGTGTGATGGAGGCTCTGTGTGCGGGGAGTGTGATAGTGGCTCTGTGTGCGAGGAGTGTGATAGAGGCTCTGTGTGCAGTATGTGTCATACAAGCACACGGAGGCCGCTTGCACTCCCCGCACACAGAGCGTCTATCACACTCCCCGCACACAGAGCCTCCATCACTCTCCCCGCACACAGAGCCTCCATCACACTCCCCGCCCACAGAGCCTCTATCACACTCCCCGCACACAGAGCCTCTGTCACACTCCCCGCACACAGAGCCTCTGTCACACTCCCCGCACACAGAGCCTCTATCACACTCCCCGCACGCAGAGCCCTGACACACTCCCCGCGCACAGAGCCCAGACACACTCCCCGCGCACAGAGCCTCTATCACACTCCCCGCACACAGAGCCTCAATCACACTCCCCGCACACAGAGCCTCAATCACACTCCCCGCACGCAGAGCCTCTATCACACTCCCCGCACACAGAGCCTCTATCACACTCCCCGCACACAGAGCGTCTATCACACTCCCCGCACGCAGAGCCTCCATCACACTCCCCACACACAGAGCCTCTATCACACTCCACGCACGCAGAGCCTCTATCACTCTCCCCGCACACAGAGCTTCTATCACACTCCCCGCACACAGAGCCTCTATCACACTCCCCGCACACAGAGCCTCTATCACTCTCCCCGTGCACAGAGCCCTGACACACTCCCCGCACACAGAGCCTCTATCACACTCCCCGCACACAGGGCCTCCATCTCACTCCCCGCACACAGAGCCTCTATCACACTCCCCGCGCACAGACCGTCTATCACACTCCCCACACACAGAGCGTCTATCACACTCCCCGCACACAGAGCCCTGACACACTCCCCACACACAGAGCCTCTATCACTCTCCCCGCACACAGAGCCTCAATCACACTCCTCGCACACAGAGCCTCCATCTCAGTCCTCGCACACAGAGCCTCTATCACACTCCCCGCACACAGAGCCTCTATCACACTCCCCGCACACAGAGCCTCTATGTGCAGGGAGTGTGATAGAGGCTCTGTGTGCGGGGAGCGTGATAGATGCTCTGTGTGCGGTGAGTGTGATAGAGGCTCTGTGTGCGGGGAGTGTGTCAGGGCTCTGTGTGCGGGGAGTGTGTCAGGGCTCTGTGTGCGGGGTGTGTGATAGATGCTCTGTGTGCGGGGAGTGTGATAAAGGCTCTGTGTGCGCTGAGTGTGTCAGGGCTCTGTGTGCGGGGAGTGTGATAGAGGCTCTGTGTGCGGGGAGTGTGATAGAGGCTCTGTGTGCGCTGAGTGTGTCAGGGCTCTGTGTACGGGGAGTGTGATAGAGGCTCTGTGTGCGGGGAATGTGATTGTGGCTATTTGTGCGGTGAGTTTGATCGAGGCTCTGTGTGCGGGGAGTATGATAGAGGCTCTTTGTGCGGGGAGTGTGATAGAGGCTCTGTGTGCGAGGAGTGTGATAGAGGCTCTGTGTGCGAGGATTGTGATGGCGGCTCTGTGTGCGGGGAGTGTGATAGAGGCTCATTGTGCAGGCAGTGTGTCAGGGCTCTGTGTGCGGGGAGTGTGTCAGGGCTCTGTGTGCGGGGAGTGTGATAGAGGCTCTGTGTGCGGGGAGTGTGATAGATGCTTTGTGTGCAGGGATTGTGTCAGGGCTCTGTGTGCGGGGATTGTGTCAGGGCTCTGTGTGCGGGGAGTGTGTCAGGGCTCTGTGTGCGGGGAATGTGATAGAGGCTCTGTGTGCGGGGAGTGTGATAGAGGCTCTGTGTGCGGGGAGTGTAATAGAGGCTCTGTGTGCCGGGAGTGTGATAGAGGCTCTGTGTGCGGGGAGTGTGATAGAGGCTCTGTGTGCGGGGAGTGTGTCAGGTCTCTGTGTGCGGGGAGTGTGTCAGGGCTTTGAGTGCGGGGAGTCTGTCACAGCTCTTTGTGCGTGGAGTGTGTCAGGGGTCTGTGTGACGTGAGTGAGATTGAGGCTCTGTGTGCGGGGAGTGTAATTGAGGCTCCGTGTGTGGGGAATATGTTAGGGGCACTGTGTGCGAGGAGTATGATGGAGGCTCTGTGTGCAGGGAGTGTTATAGAGGCTCTGTGTGCGGGGAGTGTGATAGTGGCTCTGCGGCGAGGAGTGTGATGGCGGCTTTGTGTTCGGGGAGTGTGTCAGGGCTCTGTGTGCGGGGAGTGTGATAGAGGCTCTGCGTGCGGGGAGTGTGATCGAGGCTCTGTGTGCGGGGAGTGTGTCAGGGCTCTGTGTGCGGGGAGTGTGTCAGGGCTCTGTGTGCGGGGAGTGTGTCAGGGCTCTGTGTGCGGGGAGTATGTCAGGGCTCTGTGTGCGGGGAGAGTGTCTGGTCTCTGTGTGCGGGGAGTGTGTCAGGGCTCTGTGTGCGGGAAGTGTGTCAGGGCTCTGTGTGCGGGGAGTGTGATAGAGGCTCTGTGTGCGGGGGGTGTGATAGAGGCTCTGTGTGCGGGGAGTGTGATAGAGGCTCTGTGTGCGGGGAGTGTGTCAGGGCTCAGCATGCGGGGAGTGTGTCAGGGCTCTGTGTGCGGGGACTGTGTCAGGGCTCTGTGTGCGGGGAGTGTGTTAGAGGCTCTGTGCGTGGAGTGTGTCAGGGTTCTGTGTGCTGGGAGTGTGTCAGGGCTCTCTGTGCGGGGAGTGTGTCAGGGCTCTGTGTGCGGGGAGTGTGTTAGAGGCTCTGTGTACGGGGAGTGTGTTAGAGGCTCTGTGTGCGCGGAGTGTGTCAGGGTTCTGTGTGCTGGGAGTGTGTCAGGGCTCTGCGTGCGGGGTGTGTGTCAGGGCTCTGTGTGCGGGGAGTGTGTCAGGGCTCTGCGTGCGGGGTGTGTGTCAGGGCTCTGTGTGCGGGGATTGTGTCAGGGGTCTGTGTGCGGTGAGTGTGTTTGAGGCTCTGTGTGCGGTGTGTGTGATCGAGGCTCCGTGTGCGGGGAGTGTGATGGAGGCTCTGTGAGCGGGGAGTGTGTTAGGGCTCTGTGTGCGGGGAGTGTGATAGACGCTCTGTGTGCGGAGAGTTTGATAGAGGCTCTGTGTGCGGGGATTGTGATAGACGCTCTGTGTGCGGGGAGTGTGATAGAGGCTCTGTGTGCAGACAGTGTGATAGAGGCTCTGCGTGCGGGGAGTGTGATAGTGGCTCTGTGTGCAGGGAGTGTGATAGAGGCTCTGTGTGCGGGGAGTGTGATAGATGTTCTGTGTGTGGGGAGTGTGTCAGGGCTCTGTGTGCGGGGAGTGTGTCAGGGCTCTGTGTGCGGGGAGTGTGATGTAGGCTCTGCGTGCGGGGAGTGTGATAGAAGCTCTGTGTGCGGGGAGTGTGATAGAGGCGCTGTGTGCGGGGATTGTGATAGAGGCTCTGTGTGCGGGGAGTGTGTCAGGGCTCTGTGTGCGAGGAGTGTGTCAGAGCTCTGTGTGCGGGGAGTGTGTCAGAGCTCTGTGTGCGGGGAGTGTGTCAGGGCTCTGTGTGCGGGGAGTTTGTCAGGGCTCTGTGTGCGGGAAGTGTGTCAGAGCTCTGTGTGCGGGGAGTGTGATGTAGGCTCTGCGTGCGGGGAGTGTGATGTAGGCTCTGCGTGCGGGGAGTGTGATGGAGGCTCTGTGTGCGGGGAGTGTGATGGAGGCTCTGTGTGCGGGGAGTGTGATTGAGGCTCTGCGTGCGGGGAGTGTGATAGAGGCTCTGTGTGCGGGGAGCGTGATAGAGGCTCTGTGTGCGGGGAGTGTGATAGATGCTCTGCGTGCGGGGAGTGTGATAGAGGCTCTCCGTGCGGGGAGTGTGATAGAGGCTCTGTGCGCGGGGAGTGTGATAGAGGCTCTGCGTGCGGGGAGTGTGATAGAGGCTCTGTGTGCGAGGACTGAGATGGAGGCTCTGTGTGCGAGGAGTGTGATTGAGGCTCTGTGTGCGGGGAGTGTGATGGAGGCTCTGTGTGTGGGGAGTGTGATAGAGGCTCTGTGTGCGGGGAGTGTGATAGAGGCTCTGTGTGCGGGGAGTGTGATAGATGCTCTGTGTGCGGGGAGTGTGATAGAGGCTCTGTGTGCGGGGAGTGTGATAGAGGCTCTGCGTGCGGGGAGTGTGATAGAGGCTCTGTGCGCGGGGAGTGTGATAGAGGCTCTGTGCGCGGGGAGTGTGATAGAGGCTCTGCGTGCGGGGAGTGTGATAGAGGCTCTGTGTGCGAGGACTGAGATGGAGGCTCTGTGTGCGAGGAGTGTGATTGAGGCTCTGTGTGCGGGTAGTGTGATGGAGGCTCTGTGTGTGGGGAGTGTGATAGAGGCTCTGTGTGCGGGGAGTGTGATAGAGGCTCTGTGTGCGGGGAGTGTGATAGAGGCTCTGTGTGCGGGGAGTGTGATAGAGGCTCTGTGTGCGGGGAGTGTGATAGAGGCTCTGTGTGCGGGGAGTGTGATAGAGGCTCTGCGTGCGGGGAGTGTGATAGAGGCTCTGCGTGCGGGGAGTGTGATAGAGGCTCTGCGTGCGGGGAGTGTGATAGAGGCTCTGTGTGCGAGGAGTGTGATTGAGGCTCTGTGTGCGGGGAGTGTGATAGAGGCTCTGTGTGCGGGGAGTGTGATTGAGGCTCTGTGTGCGGGGAGTGTGATAGAGGCTCTGTGTGCGGGGAGTGTGATGGAGGCTCCGTGTGCGGGGAGTGTGATGGAGGCTCCGTGTGCGGGGAGTGTGATGGAGGCTCTGTGTGCGGGGAGTGTGATGGAGTCTTTGTGTGCGCGGAGTGTGATGGAGGCTTTGCGTGCGGGGAGTGTGATAGAGGCTCTGTGTGCAGTATGTGTCATACAAGCACACGGAGGCCGCTTGCACTCCCCGCGCACAGAGCCTCTATCACACTCCCCACCCACAGCGCCTCTATCACACTCCCCACCCACAGCGCCTCTATCACACTCCCCGCACACAGAGCCTCTATCACACTCCCCGCACACAGAGCCTCTATCACACTCCCCGCACACAGAGCCTCTATCACACTCCCCGCTCACAGAGCCTCTTTCACACTCCCCGCACACAGAGCCTCTGTCACACTCCCCGGACACAGAGCCTCTATCACACTCCCCGCACACAGAGCCTCCATCACACTCCCCGCACACAGAGCCTCCATCACACTCCCCGCACACAGAGCCTCTATCACACTCCCCGCACGCAGAGCCTCTATCACACTCCCCGCTCACAGAGCCTCTTTCACACTCCCCGGACACAGAGCCTCTATCATACTCCCCGCTCGCAGAGCGTCTATCACACTCCCCGCACACAGAGCCCTGACACACTCCCCGCGCACAGAGCCTCTATCACACTCCCCGCACACAGAGTCTCTATCACACTCCCCGCACACAGAGCCTCAATCACACTCCCCGCACACAGAGCCTCTATCACACTGCCCGCACACAGAGCCCTGACACACTCCCCGCGCACAGAGCCCTGACACACTCCCCGCGCACAGAGCCTCTATCACACTCCCCGCACACAGAGCCTCCATCTCACTCCCCGCACACAGAGCCTCTATCACGCTCCCTGCACATAGATGCTCTGTGTGCGGGGAGTGTGATAGAGGCTCTGTGTGCGGGGAGTGTGTCAGGGCTCTGTGTGCGGGGAGTGTGTCAGGGCTCTCTGTGCGGGGAGTGTGATAGAGGCTCTGTGTGCGCTGAGTGTGTCAGGGCTCTGTGTGCGGGGAGTGTGATAGAGGCTCTGTGTGCGGGGAGTGTGTCAGGGCTCTGCGCGCGGGGAGTGTGTCAGGGCTCTGTGCGCGGGGAGTGTGTCAGGGCTCTGTGTGCGGGGAGTGTGATAGAGGCTCTGTGTTCAGAGAGTGTGATAGAGGCTCTGCGTGCGGGGAGTGTGATAGAGGCTCTGTGTGCGGGGAGTGTGATAGAGGCTCTGTGTTCGGAGAGTGTGATAGAGGCTCTGCGTGCGGGGAGTGTGATAGAGTCTCTGTGTGCGGGGAGTGTGATTGTGGCTATTTGTGTGGTGAGTTTGATCGAGGCTCTGCGTGCGGGGAGTGTGATAGAGGCTCTTTGTGCGGGGAGTGTGATGGAGGCTCTGTGTGCGGGGAGTGTGATAGAGGCTCTTTGTGCGGGGAGTGTGATAGAGGCTCTGCGTGCGGGGAGTATGATAGAGGCTCTTTGTGCGGGGAGTGTGATAGAGGCTCTGTGTGCGGGGAGTGTGATAGAGGCTCCGTGTGCGAGGAGTGTGATAGAGACTCTGTGTGCAGGGAGTGTGTCAGGCCTCTGTGTGCGGGGAGTGTGTCAGGGCTCTGTGTGCGGGGAGTGTGTCAGGGCTCTGTGTGCGGGGAGTGTGTCAGGTCTCTGTGCGGGGTGAGTGTCACGGCTCTGTGTGCGGGGAGTGTGTCAGGGCTCTGTGTGAAGGGAGTGTGTCAGGGCTCTGTGTGCGGGGAGTGTGTCAGCGCTCTGTGTGCGGGGAGTGTGTCAGGGCTCTGTGTGCGGGGATTGTGTCAGGGCTCTGTGTGCGGGGAGTTTGTCAGGGCTCTGTGTGCGGGGAGTGTGTCAGGGCTCTGTGTGCGGGGAGTGTGTCAGGGCTCTGTGTGCAGGGAGTGTGTCAGGGCTCTGTGTGAGGGGAGTATGTCAGGGCTCTGTGTGCGGGGAGTGTGTCAGTGCTCTGTGTGCGGGGAGAGTGTCAGGGCTCTGTGTGCGGGGCGTGTGTCAGGGCTCTGTGTGAAGGGAGTGTGTCAGGGCTCTGTGTGCGGGGAGTGTGTCGGGGCTCTGTGTGCGGGGAGTGTGTCGGGGCTCTGTGTGCGGGGATTGTGTCAGGGCTCTGTGTGCAGGGAGTGTGTCAGGGCTCTGTGTGCGGGGAGTGTGTCAGGGCTCTGTGTGCGGGGAGTGTGTCAGGGCTCTGTGTGCGCTGAGTGTGTCAGGGCTCTGTGTGCGGGGAGTGTGATAGAGGCTCTGTGTGCGGGGAGTGTGATAGAGGCTCTGTGTGCGGGGAGTGTGATAGAGGCTCTGTGTGCGGGGAGTGTGATAGAGGCTCTGTGTGCGGGGAGTGTGATAGAGGCTCTGCGGCGAGGAGTGTGATGGCGGCTCTGTGTGCGGGGAGTGTGATGGAGGCTCTGTGTGCGGGGATTGTGATAGAGGCTCTGTGTGCGGGGAATGTGATAGAGGCTCTGTGTGCGGTGAGTGGTATAGAGGCTCTCTGTGCGGGGATTGTGATAGAGGCTCTGCCTGCGGGGAGTGTGTCAGGGCTCTGTGTGCAGGGAGTGTAATAGAGGCTCTGTGTGCCGGGAGTGTGATAGAGGCTCTGTGTGCGGGGAGTGTGATAGAGGCTCTGTGTGCGGGGAGTGTGTCAGGGCTCTGTGTGCGGGGAGTGTGTCAGGGCTCTGTGTGCGGGGAGTGTGTCAGGGCTCTGTGTGCGGGGAGTGTGTCAGGGCTCTGTGTGCGGGGAGTGTGTCAGGGCTCTGTGTGCGGGGAGTGTGTCAGGGCTCTGAGTGCGGGGAGTCTGTCACGGCACTGTGTGCGTGGAGTGTGTCAGGGGTCTGTGTGCGGTGAGTTAGATTGAGGCTCTGTGTGCGGGGAGTGTGATTGAGGCTCCGTGTGTGGGGAGTATGTTAGGGGCACTGTGTGCGAGGAGTATGATGGAGGCTCTGTGTGCAGGGAGTGTTATAGAGTCTCTGTGTGCGGGGAGTGTGATAGAGGCTCTGCGGCGAGGAGTGTGATGGCGGCTCTGTGTGCGGGGAGTGTGATGGAGGCTCTGTGTGCGGGGATTGTGATAGAGGCTCTGTGTGCGGGGAATGTGATAGAGGCTCTGTGTGCGGTGAGTGGTATAGAGGCTCTCTGTGCGGGGATTGTGATAGAGGCTCTGCCTGCGGGGAGTGTGTCAGGGCTCTGTGTGCGGGGAGTGTGATAGAGGCTCTGCCTGCGGGGAGTGTGTCAGGGCTCTGTGTGCGGGGTGTGTGATAGAGGCTCTGTGTGCGGGGAGTGTGATAGAGGCTCTGTGTGCAGGGAGTGTGAGAAGGCTTTCTGTGCGGGGAGTTCAATACTGTTCTGTATACCTCGAGTGGATAACTGGATGAGAGTATAATTGCCTGCAACAATTGTCCTCAATGTCTTTTGGTTGAAGCATGTTTTTTTGCAAAGAGTGATTAATGATGGAGTCACCCATCACAATTTTTTTCCTGTAAACCCATTGCCTGTTTACATTTCTGTGTGGAATGTCCATCATTGCTCTGTGTTAGGGAGTTGCAGGAAACTTTGCTGAGTTGATCTGATATAATAGAGATTGTGATTGTGTTATGATCACTGCTGGTGTTACTCCTGTGACATCAGATCTCAGGGTGGATAGATCCTAACTTTTATTTTTTGTTTAAAAACATGGAGGGTAGCTGCTGAACAGAGTCACAGGATTCAACAAAAGAATAAAACCTTCATTCAACAGGAAAAGCTTAACTTTATTGTCACCTTCACCCACACCTATCCCTTTACAGTTATATTCAGATTCATCAGGAGAAAGCAAGTTAGAAAAGGTATCTTATTCTCTGAACTGAAGTCTGTCTTTCACACAAGGGTTTCCAATCTTCAGTTTCGGAGAGCCCACTTTGGAATCTACTCCCAAACCACGCTCTCTCTCGGACGCCTTCCACAAGGGTTCACGTCCAGGGTTTTGAACTCTGCTTCTGATGTCCCTCTCCCCTGGATTGCCACATGCATTCAGGCTTTTGCCCTGCACACACTCTCTCTCAGATACTCAGCCGTGGCAACAGAACACCACTGCTTCACATGCCTACGGTAAGGAGTCACCAAGCTTTGGCTGTCACCTTGAATCCTCTGAATTCCCGAATGCCTGTTTTGCTTTCAGTCTGCATCCTGCAGCTTTCTCCCCTTAAGAATGGAGCCTTCCTTTGCCCCTCACTCTTAACTTGGTTTAACAGGGCCGTTTCCAGATTCCTGTTCTTTTCTTGTCACTAGAAGGTCTTCTTGGCACTTTCTTTTTTTCCTGCTCCCTGGCTTCTGGGTCCTCCGTCCGTTCTAATGAGAGATCCGATTTCTGTAGTTCCCTCTCCGGTCCAGCTCCTCCTGGTTTCAACTGAACTGAAACTTGAATTTCTGTTTTTTTCTGTCTCTGTGGGTGCCTCTGGGAGTCCTAAAACCTCATTAGAATGCAGAGAATCTTTTAAAGTGAAACCAAATCTCAAGTCCTCCCTTTCTTAACACGCAAATACAGAAATACAAATTAAACTTAAAGATATACCTTATTCCTAACGCATTCAAATATGACTTATTAAACTATGTCTAGTTCCTAACAATTGGTGACGTGAAATCATTTACCTTCCCTCCAGCTGGAAGGTAATTAGAAACCTGCCTGTTAACTGCTTCACCGCACCACAACCCCCTGCTCTTCCTGGAGTGGGATTAGGCTCAGTGGCTCGTGTTAGGTACATTCCACTGCCCGCCTATTGGTTGTACAGTGCTGAGTGTTTCATGGTCTTGTACTTGCTGTTTACCAGCCTGTCTATGCTGGAATATTACTAACAGGCTGCCTGCCTGGTGTGTGGCATTTCTACCGTTGGGGCACCACCAGTAACTGGGACTGAGCTCCACTCACAGGCCCAACTGTCAAACTCCGTGAACGAACCCCTGCTTGAGGCTCCTGGACAATGTTGACATAGTGGCTCATTCCTATCCTACTCCAGCCCTAACCCCGCAAATCCATTTCCCTGTGTCTCTGAGGCCTCTCGTTGCTTCTTTCAGGATTCTCAGCCAGTCTGAGGTGCTGATAATCCTGTTACATGCCCTTCTCCAGAGCCATCTCAGAGCTCACCCTGCCATCACTTAGTAATGTCTTGCTGTCTGAGTGCACCAGGCCCCTAGGCCTGACACCGAGCTCCCCGGTTTGTGAGGCCTCAACTGAGCTGCTCGAGCTGGTGAAGAAATCAAAATAACAACCAGCGATGCTCGATCCACCATAACCCATGCCATCACAGCAGCAAATCCCATTCACCTTCGTTTGTGGACCCTGAACATTCTCTGGGGATCTGAGTTTGATAAGGTAATAAGAAATAAGAGCAGGAGTAGGCCATTTGGCCCATTGAGCCTGCTCCACCATTCAATAATGGTGGCTGGCCTGACTGTGGCCTCAACTCCACTCTCCTGTCTGACCCCCATAACTCTCGGCTCCCTTGTCGATCAAAAATCTGTCCGACTCAGCTTTGAATATATTCAATGACCCAGCCTCCACTGCTCTTTGTAGAAGACCAACCACCCGTTGAGAAAAGAAGTTCGTCCTCACCTCCACGTTAAACTTGTTGTGGATTCCCTCACGACAGGAAACATCCTCTCCACATTGACCCTGTCAAGCTCCCTCAGAATCTTTTATCTTTCAATAAGATCACCTCTTATTCTTCTAAACTTCAAGGAGCACAGACCCAGCAGCTCCACCTTTCCTCATTAGACAGCTCCTTCATCCCAGGCATCTGCCTCGTGAACCTTCTTTGAACTGCCTTCAATGCAACTGTGTCCTTCCTTAAGTCAGGAGACCAGAAACTGTGCCCAGTACTTGACCACTGACCTACAAGACACCAGGATTTCCATTCTGGCGGGGTCGGTGGGGGAGACATGCTGAAATATTTTTTCTTGCCTGCAGACGTCCCTGTGATGTTGCCATACAAGCCTGCAGGTAGCACCAAACTCTTCTACATGCCGAAATCAGGGACAAGGAGCAGGATTGGCCAGTTGGATCCCGAGAGGAGCAGCGAGAGTTTGAGAGCAGGTCAGCTCCTTGACTTTTCTAAACATTGTTCTGCTGATTCAGACCCCGGCGATTTGACCTCAGCTCTCTGTTTCACCTCTCAGATTCACAGGAGGCACCTCCCGCTGGGATCCCGGCAGAGGCCCTGGGAGCCAGGGGCCACGTTCCATCAAGCACACAAGCCAAACACAGAGGGAGGGCAAAGCACAGCAGAGCAGCAGTCTGGCAGAAGCCCAGGGAGAAGGAGGACATGAGATTGTTCGAAAGCGGTGAGAATGTGCATGTGTAGATCGACGCAATGTCAGATAGCGTAGAAAGGGCAGACAGGGGGCAGAAACAGTTTAATATGGATAAGTGTGAGATAATACATGTCGGGAGGAACAATGACAATAGTATCGCTCACTGAGGCATGTGGATGCAGAGTGAGATCTAGAGGGTCAAGTATGTACTTCCCCGAAATTGCGGTGTGTGTGTGTGAAGGTTTAACAAAATAGAATTTTGAGCTTCATGAATGGGGGCATAGAGTAAAAAGAAATATATACCAAATAATCATTAGACCACAGGTAAAGAAGAATGTATGTTTCTCAGGACGTGGGAGACGCTGGTGAGGTCAGTGTTTGTTGCCCATCCTGCTCTCCCTGTGCAGAGGGAGGTGGTGAACGTGCTAGGCTGGTTCACAGGGCACATAAGAGTCAACCACAACCTCAGAAAATATGCATTTATACAGCATCAATTTAGATAGCTCAACCTTCGGACATCTGAAGCACTTCACAGCTGATTAAGTACTTGTGAAGTGTAGGCATTGTTGTAAAATAGGAAACGTGACAGCCAATTTACACACAGCAAGATCTCTCAGACATCATTGTGATAAATAATAACAGCAGATAATCTGCTGTTTGAGTGATGTTGGTTGAGGGATAAATATTGGACAGGGCATATGAAAAGATGGCCAAGTAACGATTGTCTGCTCCATTAATTGTGTCACATGGTGCAAATAAACCCTCCCACCTGTAGTTGTAGTGTTATCTCCGGTGATTGATGCAGGGCTATGGTGAGAGTGTGAGGCAGTGGGATGAGTTTGGCATTGATACGGGGATATGGGGAGAGAGTGAGGCAGTGGGATTAGTTTGGGATTGACACTGGGCTATGGGGAGAGAGTGGGGCAGTGGGATTAGTTTGGGATTGATACAGGGCTATGGGGAGAGAGTGAGGCAGTGGGATTAATTTGGGATTGACACTGGGCTATGAGGAAAGAGTGGGACAATGGGATTAGTTTGGGATTGATACAGGTCTATGGTGAGTGTGAGGCAGTGGGATTAGTTTGGGATTGATACGGGGAGGGAGTGGGACAATGGGATTAGTTTGGGATTGATACAGGGCTGTGGGGGGAGAGCGGGGCAGTGGGATTAGTTTGGGATTGATACAGGGCTAAGGTGAGAGTGTGAGGCAGTGGGAATAGTTTGGGATTGATACTGGGCTACAGGGAGAGAGAGGGGCAGTGGGTTTAGTTTGGGATTGATGCAGGGCTATGAGGAGTAAGTGGGGCAGTGGGATTAGTTTGGGATTGATACAGGGATATGGGGAGAGAGTGAGGCAGTGGGATTAGTTTGGGATTGACACTGGGCTGTGGGGAGAGAGTGGGGCAGTGCGATTAGTTTGGGATTGATACAGGGATATCGGGAGAGAGTGGGTCAGTGGGATTAATTTGGGATTGACACTGGGCTATGAGGAAAGAGTGGGACAATGGGATTAGTTTGGGATTGATACAGGTCTATGGTGAGTGTGAGGCAGTGGGATTAGTTTGGGATTGATACGGGGAGGGAGTGGGACAATGGGATTAGTTTGGGATTGATACAGGGCTGTGGGGGGAGAGCGGGGCAGTGGGATTAGTTTGGGATTGATACAGGGCTAAGGTGAGAGTGTGAGGCAGTGGGAATAGTTTGGGATTGATACTGGGCTACAGGGAGAGAGAGGGGCAGTGGGTTTAGTTTGGGATTGATGCAGGGCTATGAGGAGTAAGTGGGGCAGTGGGATTAGTTTGGGTTTGACACTGGGCTATGGGGTGAGAGTGGGGCAGTGGGATTAGTTTGGGATTGATACAGGGCTATGGGGAGAGAGTGGGGCAGTGGGATTAGTTTGGGATTGATACAGGGATATCGGGAGAGAGTGGGTCAGTGAGATTAGTTTGGGATTGATACAGGGCTATGGGGAGAGAGTGGGGCAGTGGGATTAGTTTGGGATTGATACTGGGCTATGGGGAGTGAGTGGGTCAGTGGGATTAGTTTGGGATTGATACAGGGGTATGGGGAGAGACTGAGGCAGTGGGATTAGTTCGAGATTGATACAGGGATATGGGGAGAGAGTGAGGCAGTGGGATTAGTTTGGGATTGATACAGGGCTTTGGGGAGAGAGTGGGTCAGTGAGATTAGTTTGGGATTGATACAGGGCTATGGGGAGAGAGTGGGGCAGTGGGATTAGTTTGGGATTGATACAGGGATATGGGGAGAGAGTGAGGCAGTGGGATTAGTTTGGGATTGACACTGGGCTATGGGGAGAGAGTGGGGCAGTGGGATTAGTTTGGGATTGATACAGGGCTATGGGGTGAGAGTGGGGCAGTGGGATTAGTTTGGGATCGATACAGGGCTATGGGGAGAGAGTGGGGCAGTGGGATTAGTTTGGGATTGATACAGGGCTATGGGGAGAGAGTGGGGCAGTGGGATTAGTTTGGGATTGATACAGGGCTATGGGGAGAGAGTGGGGCAGTGGGATTAGTTTGGGATTGATACAGGGATATGGGGAGAGAGTGGGGCAGTGGGATTAGTTTGGGATTGATACAGGGCTATGGGGAGAGAGTGTTGTATATTTTGTTTCATGTTGAAAGACCTCCCAAGGTGCTTCACATGAGCAATTATCAAACAAAATTTGACATTGAGTGGTTTAAGGAGATATTAGGTCTGGTCACCAAAAGATTTGTTGAGGATGTAGGTTTTAAGTAGAGAGTTGGAGACCTTTATGGGGAGAATCCTACAGCTCAGACCTTGACACAAGGCACGACCATTATTGGTGGCACAAAGAACTTTGGGATGCTCAAGAGAACAGACGTATAGGGGCACATGTAGGGGCACGGAAATATAGGATCACAGACATATGGGGCACAGACATATAGGGGCACAGACATATGGTGCACAGACATATAGGGACACAGACATATGGGGCACAGACATATAGGGACACGGATATATAGGATCACAGACATATGGTGCACAGACATATAGGGACACGAATATATAGGGGCACGGATATATAGGAACACAGACATATGGGGCACAGACATATAGGGACACGGATATATAGGGGCACAGATATATAGGAACACAGACATATGGGGCACAGACATATAGGGACACGGATATATAGGGGCACGGATATATAGTAACACAGACATATGGGACACGGATATATAGGGGCACGGATATATAGGGGCATGGATATATGGGGGCACGGATATATGGGGGCACGGACATATGGGGCACAGACATATAGGGACACGGATATAGAGGGGCACGGATATATAGGGACACGGATATATAGGAACACAGTCATATGGGGCACAGACATATAGGGGCATGGATATATAGGAACACAGACATATGGGTCACAGACATATAGGGACACGAATATATAGGGTCACGGATATATAGGGGCACAGATATATAGGGGCACGGATATATAGGGGCACGGATATATAGGGGCACGGACATATATGAACACAGACATATGGGGCACAGACGTATAGGGACACGGATATATAGGGACACGGATATATATGGGCATGGATATATAGGGGCACGGATATTTAGGGGCACGGATATATAGGGGCACGGATATATAGGGGCACGGATATATAGGGGCACGGACATATAGGCGCACGGATATATTGGGACACGGATATATAGGAACACAGACATATGGGGCACAGACCTATAGGGACACGGATATATAGGGACATGGATATATAGGAACACAGACATATGGGGCACAGACATATAGGGGCACGGATATATAGGAACACAGACATATGGGGCACAGACATATAGGGACACGGATGTATAGGGGCACGGATATATAGTTACACAGACATATGGGGCACAGACATATAGGGACACTTATATATAGGGGCACGGATATATAGGAACACAGACATATGGGGCACAGACATATAGGGACACTTATATATAGGGGCACGGATATATGGGAACACAGACATATGGGGCACAGACATATAGGGACACGGAGATATAGGGGCATGGATTTATAGGAACACAGACATATTGGACAGGGCATATGAAAAGATGGACAAGTAACGATTGTCTGCTCCATTAATTGTGTCACATGGTGCAAATAAACCCTCCCACCTGTAGTTGTAGTGTTATCTCCGGTGATTGATGCAGGGCTATGGTGAGAGTGTGAGGCAGTGGGATTAGTTTGGGATTGATACGGGGAGGGAGTGGGACAATGGGATTAGTTTGGGATTGATACAGGGCTATGGGGAGAGAGTGGGACAATGGGATTAGTTTGGGATTGATACAGGGATATGGGGAGAGAGTGGGGCAGTGGGATTAGTTTGGGATTGATACAGGGCTATGGGGAGAGAGTGAGGCAGTGGGATTAGTTTGTGGATTGATACAGGGCTATGGGGAGAGAGTGGGGCAGTGAGATTAGTTTGGGATTGTCACTGGGCTATGGGGAGAGAGTGGGGCAGTGGGATTAGTCTGGGATTGATACAGGGCTAATGGGAGGGAGGCAGTGGGGATTAGTTTGGGATTGATACAGGGATATGGGGAGAGAGTGAGGCAGTGGGATTCGTTTGGGATTGATACAGAGCCATGGTGAGAGAGTGGGGCAGTGGGATTAGTTTGGGATTGATACAGGGCTATGGGGAGAGAGCGGGGCAGTGGGATTAGTTTGGGTATTGATACAGGGCTCTGGGGAGGAAGTTGGGGTAGAGGGAATAGTTTGGGTATTGATACAGGGCTATGAGGAGAGAGTGGGGCAGTGGGATTCGTTTGGGATTGACACTGGGCTATGGGGAGAGAGTGGGGCAGTGGGATTAGTTTGGGAATGATACAGGGATATGGGGAGAGAGTGAGGCAGTGGGATTAGTTTGGGATTGATACAGGGCTATGGGGAGAGAGTGGGGCAGTGGGATTAGTTTGGGATTGATACAGGGATATGGGGAGACAGTGAGGCAGTGGGATTAGTTTGGGATTGATACAGGGATATGGGGAGAGAGCGGGACAGTGGGCTTAGTTTGGGATTGATACAGGGCTATGGGGAGAGAGTGGGGCAGTGGGATTAGTTTGGGATTGAAACAGGGATATGGGGAGAGAGCGGGACAGTGGGATTAGTTTGTGGATTGATACAGGGCTATGGAGTGAGAGTGGGGCAGTGGGATTAGTTTGGGATTGATACAGGGCTATGGGGAGAGAGTGGGGCAGTGGGACTAGTTTGAGATTGATACAGGGCTATGGGGAGAGATTGAGGCAGTGGGATTAGTTTGGGATTGATACAGGGCCATTGTGAGAGAGTGAGGCAGTGAGATTAGTTTGGGATTGACACTGGGCTATGGGGAGAAAGTGGGGCAGTGAGATTTGTTTGGGATTGACACTGGGCTATGGGGAGAGAGTGAGGCAGTGGGATTAGTTTGGGATTGACACTGGGCTATGGGGACAGAGTGAGGCAGTGGGATTAGTTTGGGATTGACACTGGGCTGTGGGGAGAGAGTGGGGCAGTGCGATTAATTTGGGATTGACACTGGGCTATGGGGTGAGAGTGGGGCAGTGGGATTAGTTTGGGATTGATACAGGTCTATGGTGAGTGTGAGGCAGTGGGATTAGTTTGGGATTGATACGGGGAGGGAGTGGGATAATGGGATTAGTTTGGGATTGATACAGGGCTGTGGGGGGAGAGCGGGGCAGTGGGATTAGTTTGGGATTGATACAGGGCTAAGGTGAGAGTGTGAGGCAGTAGGAATAGTTTGGGATTGATACTGGGCTACAGGGAGAGAGAGGGGCAGTGGGTTTAGTTTGGGATTGATGCAGGGCTATGAGGAGTAAGTGGGGCAGTGGGATTAGTTTGGGATTGATACAGGGATATGGGGAGAGAGTGAGGCAGTGGGATTAGTTTGGGATTGACACTGGGCTGTGGGGAGAGAGTGGGGCAGTGCGATTAATTTGGGATTGACACTGGGCTATGGGGTGAGAGTGGGGCAGTGGGATTAGTTTGGGATTGATACAGGGCTATGGGGAGAGAGTGGGGCAGTGGGATTAGTTTGTGATTGATACAGGGATATCGGGAGAGAGTGGGTCAGTGAGATTAGTTTGGGATTGATACAGGGCTATGGGGAGAGAGTGGGGCAGTGGGATTAGTTTGGGATTGATACTGGGCTATGGGGAGTGAGTGGGTCAGTGGGATTAGTTTGGGATTGATACAGGGATATGGGGAGAGACTGAGGCAGTGGGATTAGTTCGAGATTGATACAGGGATATGGCGAGAGAGTGAGGCAGTGGGAATAGTTTGGGATTGATACAGGGCTATGGGGAGAGAGTGGGGCAGTGGGATTAGTTTGGGATTGATACAGGGCTATGGGGAGAGAGTGGGGCAGTGGGATTAGTTTGGGATTGATACAGGGCTTTGGGGAGAGAGTGGGTCAGTGAGATTAGTTTGGGATTGATACAGGGCTATGGGGAGAGAGTGGGGCAGTGGGATTAGTTTGGGATTGATACAGGGATATGGGGAGAGAGTGAGGCAGTGGGATTAGTTTGGGATTGACACTGGGCTATGGGGAGAGAGTGGGGCAGTGGGATTAGTTTGGGATTGATACAGGGCTATGGGGTGAGAGTGGGGCAGTGGGATTAGTTTGGGATCGATACAGGGCTATGGGGAGAGAGTGGGGCAGTGGGATTAGTTTGGGATTGATACAGGGCTACGGGGAGAGAGTGAGGCAGTGGGATTAGTTTGGGATTGATACAGGGATATGGGGAGAGAGGCAGTGGGATTAGTTTGGGATTGATACAGGGCTATGGGGAGAGAGGCAGTGGGATTAGTTTGGGATTGATACAGGGATATGGGGAGAGAGTGGGGCAGTGGGATTAGTTTGGGATTGATACAGGGCTATGGGGAGAGAGTGGGGCAGTGGGATTAGTTTGGGATTGATACAGGGCTATGGGGAGAGAGTGGGGCAGTGGGATTAGTTTGGGATTGATACAGGGCTATGGGGAGAGAGTGGGACAGTGGGATTAGTTTGGGATTGATACAGGGCTATGGGGAGAGAGGCAGTGGGATTAGTTTGGGATTGATACAGGGCTATGGGGAGAGAGTGTTGTATATTTTGTTTCATGTTGAAAGACCTCCCAAGGTGCTTCACAGGAGCAATTATCAAAACAAAATTTGACATTGAGTGGTTTAAGGAGATATTAGGTCTGGTCACCAAAAGATTTGTTGAGGATGTAGGTTTTAAGTAGAGAGTTGGAGACCTTTTTGGGGAGAATCCCATAGCTCAGACCTTGACACAAGGCACGACCATTATTGGTGGCACAAAGAACTTTGGGATGCTCAAGAGAACAAACGTATAGGGGCACATGTAGGGGCACGGATATATAGGATCACAGACATATGGGGCACAGACATATAGGGGCACAGACATATGGTGCACAGACATATAGGGCACAGACATATAGGGACACGGATATATAGGATCACAGACATATGGTGCACAGACATATAGGGACACGAATATATAGGGGCACGGATATATAGGAACACAGACATATGGGGCACAGACATATAGGGACACGGATATATAGGGGCACAGATATATAGGAACACAGACATATGGGGCACAGACATATAGGGACACGGATATATAGGGGCACGGATATATAGTAACACAGACATATGGGGCACAGACATATAGGGACACGGATATATAGGGGCACGGATATATAGGGGCATGGATATATGGGGGCACGGATATATGGGGGCACGGACATATGGGGCACAGACATATAGGGACACGGATATAGAGGGGCACGGATATATAGGGACACGGATATATAGGAACACAGTCATATAGGGGCATGGATATATAGGAACACAGACATATGGGTCACAGACATATAGGGACACGAATATATAGGGTCACGGATATATAGGGGCACAGATATATAGGGGCACGGATATTTAGGGGCACGGATATATAGGGGCACGGACATATATGAACACAGACATATGGGGCACAGACGTATAGGGACACGGATATATAGGGACACGGATATATAGGGGCACGGATATATAGGGGCACGGATATATAGGGGCACGGATATATAGGGGCACGGATATATAGGGGCACGGACATATAGGCGCACGGATATATTGGGACACGGATATATAGGAACACAGACATATGGGGCACAGACCTATAGGGACACGGATATATAGGGACATGGATATATAGGAACACAGACATATGGGGCACAGACATATAGGGGCACGGATATATAGGAACACAGACATATGGGGCACAGACATATAGGGACACGGATATATAAGGGCACGGATATATAGTTACACAGACATATGGGGCACAGACATATAGGGACACGGATATATAGGAACACGGATATATAGGAACACAGACATATGGGGCACAGACATATAGGGACACTTATATATAGGGGCACGGATATATAGGAACACAGACATATGGGGCACAGACATATAGGGACACGGAGATATAGGGGCATGGATATATAGGAACACAGACATATTGGACAGGGCATATGAAAAGATGGACAAGTTACGATTGTCTGCTCCATTAATTGTGTCACATGGTGCAAATAAACCCTCCCACCTGTAGTTGTAGTGTTATCTCCGGTGATTGATGCAGGGCTATGGTGAGAGTGTGAGGCAGTGGGATTAGTTTGGGATTGATACGGGGAGGGAGTGGGACAATGGGATTAGTTTGGGATTGATACAGGGCTATGGGGAGAGAGTGGGACAATGGGATTAGTTTGGGATTGATACAGGGATATGGGGAGAGAGTGGGGCAGTGAGATTAGTTTGGGATTGTCACTGGGCTATGGGGAGAGAGTGGGGCAGTGGGATTAGTCTGGGATTGATACAGGGCTAATGGGAGGGAGGCAGTGGGGATTAGTTTGGGATTGATACAGGGATATGGGGAGAGAGTGAGGCAGTGGGATTCGTTTGGGATTGATACAGAGCCATGGTGAGAGAGTGGGGCAGTGGGATTAGTTTGGGATTGATACAGGGCTATGGGGAGAGAGCGGGGCAGTGGGATTAGTTTGGGTATTGATACAGGGCTATGGGGAGGAAGTTGGGGTAGAGGGAATAGTTTGGGTATTGATACAGGGCTAAGAGGAGAGAGTGGGGCAGTGGGATTCGTTTGGGATTGACACTGGGCTATGGGGAGAGAGTGGGGCAGTGGGATTAGTTTGGGATTGATACAGGGATATGGGGAGAGAGTGAGGCAGTGGGATTAGTTTGGGATTGATACAGGGCTATGGGGAGAGAGTGGGGCAGTGGGATTAGTTTGGGATTGATACAGGGATATGGGGAGACAGTGAGGCAGTGGGATTAGTTTGGGATTGATACAGGGATATGGGGAGAGAGCGGGACAGTGGGCTTAGTTTGGGATTGATACAGGGCTATGGGGAGAGAGTGGGGCAGTGGGATTAGTTTGGGATTGAAACAGGGATATGGGGAGAGAGCGGGACAGTGGGATTAGTTTGTGGATTGATACAGGGCTATGGGAGTGAGAGTGGGGCAGTGGGATTAGTTTGGGATTGATACAGGGCTATGGGGAGAGAGTGGGGCAGTGGGACTAGTTTGAGATTGATACAGGGCTATGGGGAGAGATTGAGGCAGTGGGATTAGTTTGGGATTGATACAGGGCCATTGTGAGAGAGTGAGGCAGTGAGATTAGTTTGGGATTGACACTGGGCTATGGGGAGAAAGTGGGGCAGTGAGATTTGTTTGGGATTGACACTGGGCTATGGGGAGAGAGTGAGGCAGTGGCATTAGTTTGAGATTGATACAGGGCTATGGGGAGAGAGTGAGGCAGTGAGATTAGTTTGGGATTGATACAGGGCTATGGGGTGAGAGTGGGGGAGTGGGATTAGTTTGGATTGATACAGGGATATGGGGAGAGAGTGAGGCAGTGGCATTAGTTTGAGATTGATACAGGGCTATGGGGAGAGAGTGGGGCAGTGGGATTAGTTTGGGATTGATACAGGGCTATGGGGAGAGATTGAGGCAGTGGGATTAGTTTGAGATTGATACAGGGCTATGGGGAGAGAGTGGGGCAGTGGGATTTGTTTGGGATTTTTACAGGGCTATGGGGAGAGAGTGAGGCAGTGGGATTAGTTTGGGATCGATACAGGGCTATGGAGAGAGAGTGGGGCAGTGGGATTAGTTTGGGATTGATACAGGGCTATGGGGAGAGAGTGGCAGGGGGATTAGTTTGGGATTGATACAGGGATATGGGGAGAGAGTGGGGCAGTGGGATTAGTTTGGGATTGATACAGGGCTATGGGGAGAGAGTGGGGCAGTGGGATTAGTTTGGGATTGATACAGGGCTATGGGGAGAGAGGCAGTGGGATTAGTTTGGGATTGATACAGGGCTATGGGGAGAGAGTGTTGTATATTTTGTTTCATGTTGAAAGACCTCCCAAGGTGCTTCACATGAGCAATTATCAAAACAAAATTTGACATTGAGTGGTTTAAGGAGATATTAGGTCTGGTCACCAAAAGATTTGTTGAGGATGTAGGTTTTAAGTAGAGAGTTGGAGACCTTTATGGGGAGAATCCCATAGCTCAGACCTTGACACAAGGCACGACCATTATTGGTGGCACAAAGAACTTTGGGATGCTCAAGAGAACAGACGTATAGGGGCACATGTAGGGGCACGGATATATAGGATCACAGACATATGGGGCACAGACATATAGGGACACGGATATATAGGGGCACGGATATATAGGAACACAGACATATGGGGCACAGACATATAGGGACACGGATATATAGGGGCACGGATACATAGGAACACAGACATATGGGTCACAGACATACAGGGGCACATGTAGGGGCACGGATATATAGGGGCACGGATATATAGGATCACAGACATATGGGTCACAGACATATAGGGGCACATGTAGGGGCACGGATATATAGGGGCACGGATATATAGGATCACAGACATATAGGGACACGGATATATAGGGGCACAGATATATAGGAACACAGACATATGGGGCACAGACATATAGGGACACGGATATATAGGGGCACGGATATATAGCAACACAGACATATGGGGCACAGACATATAAAGACACGGATATATAGGTGCACAGATATATAGGAACACAGACATATGGGGCACAGACATATAGGGGCACGGATATATAGGGGCACGGATATATAGGAACACAGACATATGGGGCACAGACATATAGGGACACGGATATATAGGGTCATGGATATATAGGGGCACGGACATATAGGGGCACGGACATATAGGGGCATGGACATATAGGGACACGGATATATAGGGACACGGATATATAGGAACACGGACATATAGGGGCACGGACATATAGGGACTCGGATATATAGGGACACGGATATATAGGAACACGGATATATAGGAACACAGACATATGGGGCACAGACGTATAGGGGCACGGATATATAGTGGCACATAATCTCAGAGTGTTAGGGCTTGTGGAGATTTGAATACAAGGATCAGAATCTTGAAACGGATGAGTTGCTAGACTTGAGGACAGTTTCGGTCGGTGAGAAACGGGCTGAGGGCGAACTGGATTTGGTGCAGGTTTGGATAGGGCTCACTTGTGTTGACCTCCTGGCTTTACTCTCACTCCTGGTTTTCGTGTTGTCACCGCAGGTATCCGATGTCATCAGAGCTCCCTCACCCCTGGTGCAGGGACTTTTCCTGAGAAAATGCCGCTGCGGGATGTCAGTGACAGCGACTTTTCCACCAGCGATCCCGTCCAGCCAAACATCAGGAGTCCGAGCGACTCCCAGAACAGGCGCCCCCTGCTTTACCCGAAAGCAAGGCCGCGAGCCGGCGACCGAGAGCCAAGCAGCAGGGGCTCTCAATCATACCCAACTACGCGACAGGCCAGCTCTGCCAGAGTTGGCTGCAGGAACGCAGCCTGGCCCCACACCACAGGAGAGGCTCAGAGGTACTGGGAGGAGGAGGAGGGGGGGGGGACATCATGCCCTGTCGTACTTGGAATGGACAAAGGCAGCTGCCGGAAAGCCCCGACATGGCAGATGTGGAGGTCAGCCTACCCCCATCAGTCGCTACACTGAACTGGCTGTGAGTGCAGTCTCCCCAACAGAGCAGAGCAGTGGCCTGCCAAGAGCTGGAGGGACAGAGAGATACAGCAGCCTGGATGAGCTGTGGCAGAGGTTTAAAGAGAGGCAGAAGAAGCACAAGAGGCTGGGTTCGAGCAGTGCCAGTGAGCTTTCCCTGCTGGAACGTTTGGACGAGCTGGCCCGCCTCCTCAGAAACCCGGTACACCACCCACTCCTCTCCGCTGAGAGGAGGGATCGGCAGCACAGGGCAGCGCAGAGAGAGAGGAGACGCAGAGCTTGGGAGGACCCAGCGCTGGCGCGTCCGTCTGCCCCTCCTTCAGGTTCCCTGGCCACCCCAAAGAGCGAGAGCGCCGACTCCCTGGAGGAAATCTCCACCCAGCGGATCGAGAAGATCCTGGACCACCAGCGGTACGCGGGCACGCAGAACAGCAGTTCGGCTGGGCCACCCACCACCGAGTCAGACACCACCGCCCTGGCCGAGACAGACGCGCAGACGCAGACCGAGACGGGGAGCACCATATCCACCATTGACACGGAGCGCTTGGTCAGGGCTTTCGGGTCGGAGCGTGTCACTGTGCAGCCTCTCTCCCGCTTATACGGCACCATTGAGAAACAGAAAGAGAGCTCGGTCCGCAGGAGGGAGAGGCCACGGAGGGCAGAGACCAGGTGTCCAAGTGCTGCCAGTGACCAGCAGGTGAGTGAGTGAGTCTTAGTCAGTCTGTGGCTCCTTGTCTCCCTCGCAGTGCTGTTGGTGCGTCGTTTCACTTAACTGCCCACCTCCACTGTGCGCATTAAACAGCATCGGTGAGGGCGCTGGCAATGCGCTGAGGAGGCCATTCAGCCCCTCGACCCTGACCCACCATTCCGTTTGACCCTGGTGGATCTGTATCTTCACCAGCTGCCTGTCCTGGTTCCGTCACCCTCAAAACGCTCGCTCAACAAAAATCACTCACTCCTTTTTGACATTTTCATTCACCCCCAGCCTCAACAGCTTTGTTCTATTTTTGTTTTTTTGCGGGAGAGAGTTCCAGATTTCCACTCCCCTTTGAGTGAGGAACTGCTCCCTGAATGGCTGGGCTTGAATTTTAAGATTGTGCCCCTTTGTTGTGAACTCCCCCAAAACCAGGGGAAACAGTTCCTCTCTATCTCCCCTCCCAAATTCTTTAATCATCTTAAAACACCTCGATTAGCTCACCCCTTAATCTTCTATACTCAAGCCCATAGAGGCCCAGTCTGTGCAACCTCTCATATTTTATCAGGGATCATTCTGGTGAATCTGCACTGTGCTCCCTCCATGGTTAATACATCTTAGCTGACGTGCAGAGCCCAGAATGGATTGCAGTTACTCCAGATGGGATCTGACTGAGGCTCCAGAGAGCAGAAGCATCACTTTGAATTCCAGTCCCAGTGAGATAAAGGCCCACCTTATATCTACCGGTATGGAATTCATTGCCACAGAAGGCTGTGGAGGCCAGGTCATTGAGTGTATTTCAGACCGAGATAGATAGGTTCTTGATTGGTAAGAGGATCAAAGGTTATGGGGAGAAGGCGGGAGAATGGGGTTCAGAAACTTATCAGCCATGATTGAATGGCGGAGCAGACTCGATGGGCCGATTGGCCTAATTTCTGCTCTTATGTCTTATGGTCTTATTGTCTGATTTCTGGTCAAGCACAATCCAATCACGGAATGACCTCTGTGCCTACACTACCCCAAGGTCTCACCGCAGGACCAAGATCCCTGGTTAAACTACACCCCACCCCCACCCCCTCACCCTCTGCCCCAACACATTGAAACCTCCCACACTGACTGAGCACTCAGCATTGATGAGCAATCGGTGAGTGTGGCTCAGTGGGAAGTGCATCGACATGCTGCTGGCAAAGGACTCTGCTCATCTCTCTTGCTGTGTCTCTCCTCACTCACAGCTCTGCTGGAATCCTTCATTCTCCCTGCTGCTGGGTAAAAGCTCATGGTGCAGTGGGTAACATGTCAGCACGGATAGAGGATTGCCTGGCTGGCACAAAGCAGAGAGTATGTATAAATGGGTCTTTTCCTGATTGGCAGGATGTGACTAGTGGAGTCCCACAGGGGTCTGTGCTGGGACCTCAACCTTTTACAGTTTACATCAATGACTTAGATGAGGGGAGTGAAGACACGGTAGCTAAATTTGTAGATGACACAAAGATAGGTAGGAAAGTATGTGGTGAAGAGGACATGAGGAGGTTGCAGATGGATAGAGATAGGTTGAGTGAGTGGGCAAATGGAGTTTAATGTGGGAAAATGTGAAGTTGTTCACTGTGGCAGGAAGAACAAAAAAGCGGAGTATTACTTAAATCGAGAACGGCTGCATAATTCTGAGCTGCAGAGGGACCTCGGTGTTTTTGTACGAGTCACAAAAAGTTAGTTTACAGGTACAGCAAGTAGTTAAGGCTAATGGAATGTTATCCTTTATTACGAGAGGGATTGAACATAAAAGTAAGGATGTTATGCTTCGGTTATACAGGGTGTTGGTGAGACCGCGCCTGGAATACTGTGGGCAGTTTTGATCCCCTTATTTAAGGGAGGATGTAAATGCATTGGAGACGGTTCAGAGAATCAATCACAGAATCCCTGTGCAGTAGAGGCCCTTCGGCCCATCGAGTCTGCACCGAACCCTATTCAAAGGAGGTTTACTAGATTGATACCTGGAATGAGTGGGTTGTCTTATGAGGAAAGGTGGGACAGACTGGGCTGGTTTCCACTGGAGTTTAGAGGAGTGAGGGGTGATTTGATTGAAGTTATACAAGATCCTGAACGGCCTTGACAAGGTGGATGTGGGAAGGATGTTTCCTCTTGTGGGTGAGTCCAGAACTAGGGGGCAGTGTTTAAAATTAGGGGTCACCCTTTTAGGACAGAGATGAGGAGAAGACATTTCTCCCAGAGGGCTGTGTGACTTTGGAACTCTCTGCCTCAGAAGGTGGTGGAGGCGGGGTCATTGAATATTTGTAAGGCCGAGGTAGATGGATTTTTGTCAGACAAGCGAATCAAAGGTTATCAGGGTTAGATGGGAATGTGGAAATCGAAACACAAGATGATCAGCCATGATCTTATTGAATGACAGAGCAGGCTCGAGGGGCCGAATGGTCTACTCCTGTTCCTATTTCTTATGTTCTTAAGGAATATGACTGTTCCGCAGATCTCCTGTGTTTACTTCCGCAGATCTCTGGAGAACAAAGCTTCACTGTACCCATAACCACGTCCGACTCCGCGTCCACTCAAAGCCCCTCTGTCCGTCCACCACACGGCCCCTCCAGCAAACTCATCAACAAGAGGTGCACCAGGTTGGTCAGCCAGGGGGTGCAGACAGGTAAGTGCCTGGGAGGAGTTGGTTTGTTGTTTTGGTGGGTGGTTTCTTTATTAACCTGGTGGTGGAACCAGGTCACGCAGAGCAGAGAGGTTCTGGAGCCCTGGAGTCTCAGATAGATGACACTTGCAGCTCTGTAGCACCTTTCATGAACCCCCGATATCCCAAACATCTTCACAGCCAATCCAGTAAGTGTAGTCACTGTTGTCATGTAGGAAACTCGGCAACCAATTTGCATACAGCAAGACCTCACAAACAACGATGTGATAACAGAATAATCTATTTCCTTGTGGTGACTGAAGGATAAATGTTGGCCATGACATACTTTTCTTTGAAATAGTGTCATTGGATATCTTACATCCATCTGAGAGGGCAGACAGGGTTTAAAGCTTCATCTGAAAAACAGCACCTCTGACTGTATAGCACTCCCTCAGCGGATTATGTGCTCAAGCCTTTGGAGTGGGACTTGGATCCACAGTCTCTGACTCTGTCACCATTGATTCAAGGTTGACGCTTATGTGAAAGCATGAGTCAGTGGGTGGGGTACTTGGGCATGGGTGGGGTAGTTGGGTGCGGATGGGGCAGTTGGGCGTGGATGGGGCAGGGTCTCCTGGCACTAACATCCCCATCTCCGTGAAGGAGCAGAAGGATGAGTCAGGAACCCTGCCCACAAGAGGTTCTTCAGTTACTGCAGCTGTCAGAGTGGGTGTTCCCCTCATGGCCGAACAGCCACTATCTCGGCTCACACGTGATGAATGACCAACTGGCTGTGGTCCTCGGTGACATGTTGGCTGTAAAATCTGAAGCGGAAGTAGCAGGGCCGGGGAGGTGGCTGAGTGGCCACTTTGCATGACTCATGGCCCCTACTCGGTGTTTGCCACAGAAAACTTAAAGCACAGAAAGAGGCCATTCAGCCCATCACGTCTGTGCCAGCCAGAAAAGAGGAAAGGAAAAAGTAACCATCCATTCTAATCCCACCTTCCAGCCCCTGGTCCGTAGCCTTGCAGGTTACATCACTTCAGCTGCAGATCCAGGTACCTTTTAAATGAGCTGAGGGTTTCTGCTTTCACTGCCAAACCAGGCAGTGAATTCCAGACACCTACCTCCCTCTGGGTGAAGAAGGTTTTCCTCATGCCTCGTCTAATCCTTCTACCACCTTAAATCGATGCCCCCTGGTAGTTGACCCCTCCAAGCCTATTGCTCTACCCCTCACACTATCCTCCCGTTTATTGTGAGTTCACTAACTTTGTTTTCCCTCTGAAAGTGCATTACCTCACTGCTCTGAATTAAATTCCATTTACCACTTTTTCGCCTATTCAGCCAAACCATTGATATCATTCCAGAGTTGTTGCCTCGCCTTCCGACAGGGCAGTACCTTGAGGGTAATAATCTCTGGATGACTATCTGAGCAACATACAAATTGGCATAGGGCCAAGCAGATTGGAGAGTTACATGCACGGCTCAGAGAGTGGTGTGGGGGGGGGGAAGGGCTTTTGATTTGTGCGGCACTGGTACTGCGGAAAGAGGGAACTGTTCCGTTGGGATGGGGCTCCATTTGAACAGGGCTGGGCCTAGCGTCCTGGTGAATTGTGTAACTACGGTTGTGGATAAGACTTCAAATGAAAAGGGAGGGAAGGGTCAGATGAAGGGAGATTTAGAAATCTGAAGAGAGAAGTCAAGGCCGTGGAACAGTTTATCGACTTGGATAGAGTGAGACAGGAAGGGGTAGAGAGTTTAGTGGGAATAGTGCGTTGATGAAGAAGGTCCAAACAAATCATAATGGATTAAACAAGTAAACTTAAAGGTTCTTTATCTGAATGCAGAAACCATTCTTAATAATGTAGATGGAACTAGTGGCCCAAGGTTTTGAAGAGGCTTAACAGGGTTGATAATGAGATGTTGTTTCCCTTGGCTGGAGACTCTCGAACATGGACACAGCCTCAGGGTGGCGGGTTGATTATTTAGGGCTGAGATGAGGAGAAGTTTTGAGTGGAAAGCAAGAATCTTAAGCTTAAACAAACCAATGGCTTAGCATGAGGGGAGAGCTGGCTAAGATAACTTGTTCAGTGCTATGCCTTTTAATTTATTTACCCAAACAATGGGAAGTATTTTAAGAAATTATTCAAAATGTTCAACGAAAATTCAATCCATTAAAAAAAGACAAAAACTCAGTGGGAAAGCTCCGTCTGTGGCTGACTAAGGAGGTTAAGGAAAGTATCAGGTTAAAAGACGAGGCTAATGATGTTCCAAAAAATAGGAGTAAGTCTGACGATTGAGAGAGTTTCAGAAACCGGCAAAAGGTGACCAGGAAGTTGATAAAAAGGGAAAAATATAGAATGAGTGAAGGAGCCAGAAATATGAAAAGATTGTAAGAGCTTTTCCAGTATATAAAAAGGAGAGTAGCTAGAATAAACATTGGTGCCTTAGAGACAGGGATAAGAAGAATTATCATAGGGAATAAGGAAATATTACATCTGAATTCACGGTAGAATACATAAAGTACATCGCAAAAACATAGGTAACCTGGGGCTAAAATAAGTGAGGAACTTAAGATAATTAATATCAGTTGACCAAGGACGTTAGAGGAACTTAATGGACTAAAATATGATAAATCCCCAGGGACCTGATGGCCTATGTCCTCGAGTTCTAAACTATAGCTGCAGAGATAGTGGAGGCGCTGGTGATGATTTTTCAAAACTGTCTTGGTTCTGGAACAGTTCCAGCAGCCTGGTAGTTGGCAAATGTAAACTCCGCTATTCAAGCAAGGAGAGAGAAACAAAGAAGCAAAATCACAGGCTGGTTGGCCTGACGTCAGTCATCGGGAAAGTGCTGGACTCTATTATTAGGGAAGGCGTGAAAATGCAGTTAGAAATTCAAAGTTTTAACAGACAACGCCAACGTGGTTTTTTTACGAAAGGGGAACCACATTTGACACATGTATTAGTTTTATTTGAGGATGTGAGGAGTTGGGTAGATGGAGGGGAGCGGTCGATGTAGTTTACTTGAATTACTAAAAGGCACTTGATCAGGAGTCACAAAAGGTGAATGGGCAAGAACAAGGACTCCTGGAGTTGAGGGTAAAATATGGGTAAAGGATTGGAAGAACAAGCAGGAAGCAATGATGAACAGGACATTGTCAGGTTGGCACCAGTGGACTGCTGCAAAGGATCAGTGCTGGGGCTTCAGCTATTTACAATCTATATGACATCGACAAAGAGACCAAGAGTAAAGTATCCAGATTTGCGCTTGATACTAAGCTCGGTGGAAAGATAAGCTGTGGGGAGGACACAGAGAGGCTGCAAAGAGATATGGACAGGGTAAGGGAGTGAGCAAGAAGATGGCAGATGGAGTATAATGTGGGGAAGTGTGAAGTTATTTACTTTGATAGAAAAGCAGAGTGTTTTTTAAAAGGTGCGACACGTTAAATGTTGATGTTCAAAGAGACTTGAGTGTGTTTGTACAAGGAATGCAGAAAGATAGCATGTAGGTGCAGCAAGCAGTTGGAAAGGCAAATGGCATGTTGGCCTTTATTGCCAGGGGATTGGAGTACAAGAATCAAGAAGTGTTGCAAGAATTGTTTAGGGTTTTGGTGCCACCACACCTGGAATACTGTGGGCAGCTTTGGTGTCCATATTTGAGGAAGGCTTTACTGCGAGGCAGTACAGCGAAGGTTCACTAGATTAGGCCCTGGGATGAGAGTCAATTGGGCCTACATTCTCTGGAGTTTAGAAGAATGAGAGGTGATCCCGTTGAAACTTACAAAATTCTGAAGGGGTTGACAGTCGACAATGAGAAGCTGCTTCCCCTTGCTGGAGAATCTAGGAAAAGGGGTCACTGCCTTAGGATTGATCATTTCGGACTGAGATGGGGAGACATTTCTTCACTCAAATAGTTTATGAAGCTTTGGAATTCTCCATCCCAGAGGGTTGTGGATGCTTCATCGTTAAATATATTTCACTTTGAGGGAGATGCATTTTTGGCCTCTCAGGGAATCGAGGGACATGGGATCAGGCAGCAAAGTGGAGTTCAGGCCAAGATCAGATCAGCTATGATGGTATTAGATGGCAGATCAGGCTCGTGTGGCCATCTGGTCTGCTGCTAACACTATTTTTTTGATCTTGTGATGTCCGTTCTGCTTGGGATAGTGAGAGAGTGTCAGGCAGCTTGGAGGTAATGGTGTTCCTCGTTAACATTGCTAGTCTTACAGAACTTGTTTTTTGTGACTGGATGCCTGTGCCCAGTGGGGTTCCACTGGGATCGGTGTTGGGTCCCTTGCTATTTGTGGTATGTATTTAGACTTGAATGTAGGAGGGTTGATCAGTAAGTTCGCAGATGACATGAAAATTGGTGGGGTGGTAAATAGTGAGGAGGATAGCCTTAGATTACAGGAGGATATAGACGGGCTGGTCAGATGGGCTGATCAGTGGCAAATGGAATTTAATCTGGATAAGTGTGAGGTGATGCACTTGCGCAGGACAAACAAGGCAAGGGAATACACGATGAATGGTAGGTCCCTGGGAAGTACCGAGGATCAGAGGGACCTTTGTGTTCATGTCCACCGGTCCCTTAAGGTAGCGGGACATGTAGATAAGGTGGTTAAGAAGGCATATGGGATACTTGCCTTTATTAGCCGAGGCATAGAATATAAGAGCAGGGAGGTTATGCTGGAACTGTATAAAACGCTGGTTAGGCCACAGCTGGAGTATTGTGTGCAGTTCTGGAATCCACATTATCGGAAGGATGTGATTGCACTAGAGAGAGTGTAGGGGAGATTTACCAGGATGTTGCCTGGGTTCTAGTGTTTTAGTTATGAGGAGAGATCGGATAGACTGGGGTTATTTTCCTTGGAGCAGAGGAGATTGAGGGGGGACATGGTTGCAGTGTATAAAATTATGAGGGGCATTGATAGGGTTGACAGGAACTTTCCCCTTGGTGGAGGGATCAATAACCAGGGGGCATAGATTTAAGGTAAGGGGCAAGAGGTTTAGAGGGGGTGTGAGGAAGAATTTTTTCACCCAGAGGGTGGTGGGAATCTGGAACTCGCTGCCTGAAAGGGTGGTAGAGGCAGAAACCCTCATAACATTTAAGAAGTATTTGGATGGGCACTTGCGATGCCTTGGCATACAAGGCTATGGGCCTGGTGCTGGGAAATGGGATTAGAATAGTTAGGTACTTGTTTGACTGGTGCAGACTCGATGGGCCGAAGGGCCTTTTTCTGTGCTGTAGACCTCTATGATTCTATGACTATGACTCTATAACTTGGTAATTTGTGGACACGTACCAGAAAACATGGCCAGAGTGTTAGAAAACCCAGCGAGTTTAGGAAGAGTCTGCTAGCACCACCCTCACCTCCCCCAGTCTGGACTATATGTCACTTCAGGTCCACAGTATGTGCTTGGCTGTAAATATATCAGGGCAATAATAACAGCTCACCAGTATCATCCGATTAGAAAGTCCCTCAGTTCCTTCCCATATATCCAACCCCTCCATGCCAGGTCCCTCAACCCCTCGCACACACACACACACATACAGACACACACACACACACACACACACACACACACACATATACACACACACACACGCACACACATACAGACACACACACACACACACACACACACACACATACAGACACACACACACACACACACATACAGACAGACACACACACATACAGACACACACACAAACCCACACACATACAGACACACACACACACACATACAGACACACACACACACACACACATACAGACACACACACACATACAGACACACACACACCCCCGCCCGCCCGCCAGTCCCTCAATGTGCTGGATGCCCCTGTTATAGTCGAGACAGATGTTCCCCCACTCTGCCTCTCTCTGTCTGTACCATTGTTTTGTGCCATGTGTCAGAATCTCTGCCGATTGTCGCGAGTGCTAAGGGGAGACGGACCCGCGATGTGGGCGTGACCTTCCCTTCGCCAGATTCAGAGCCAACCCTGCATCGACCAGCTGTCCTGGGCAGTCACCGTCAGCACTCAGCCTCTCCCGCCGGCTGCAGCTCTGCCAGAGCCAAGGACAGGAAGAGGAAGGGCAGCTCACACACAGAGAGGGCTCCTGGGAAAGACGGCAGGACATCAGCTGGGCCAGGTAAGCCACCATTCCATTCAGTCAGGAATCATCCACTCGATTCGTCACCCGCTGTCTGAATGAGATTGCTGTTGTGTAAGAGCCTCAAGGGATATGAATGGGGTGTGGGGTGTACAGGTGTGATTTGTTATTGGGGTGTGGGGTGTACAGGTGTGATTTGTTATTGGGGTGTGGGGTGTACAGGTGTGATTTGTTATTGGGGTAATAGGCTCAAGGGGCTGAATGGCATAATTTGGTTCCTGTGTAACAGGCTCAAGGGGCTGAGTGGCCTCCTCTTGTTCCCTTGTAACAGGTTCAAGTGGCTAGATGGCCTCCTCCTGTTCCTGTGAAACTCTAGGCTATGAGGGCTTTATCTCTCAATTCCAAGTGGCCCTCGCTGCAAAACCTTCGCCCCAAAATCTGAACAGTTCTGATAATTTTTACATCTTTTGTTATTTGGATGTCACTTTCTCAAACACTCATACCAGGAACGTATACTTGGAGCGCAGAGACCTCTTTTCCTGGATTCCCAACTGGAGGGAGGAGTCGACCACCTCAGTCCCCTTCATTTGAATCCCCGCCCTCAACAGATCGGTGTGATTTGTTACTATGGTGTGGGGTGTACAGGTGTGATTTGTTATTGGGGTGTGGGGTGTACAGGTGTGATTTGTTACTATGGTGTGGGGTGTACAGGTGTGATTTGTTACTGGGGTGTGGGGTGTACAGGTGTGATTTGTTATTGGGGTGTGGGGTGTACAGGTGTGATTTGTTATTGGGGTGTGGGGTGTACAGGTGTGATTTGTTATTGGGGTCTGGGGTGTACAGGTGTGATTTGTTGTTGGGGTGTGGGGTGTACAGGTGTGATTTGTTATTGGGGTGTACAGGTGTGATTTGTTGTTGGGGTGTGGGGTGTACAGGTGTGATTTGTTACTATGGTGTGAGGTGTACAGGTTTGATTTGTTATTTGGGTGTGGGGTGTACAGGTGTGATTTGTTATTGGGGTGTGGGGTGTACAGGTGTGATTTGTTGTTGGGGTGTGGGGTGTACAGGTGTGATTTGTTACTATGGTGTGGGGTGTACAGGTGTGATTTGTTATTTGGGTGTGGGGTGTACAGGTGTGATTTGTTATTGGGGTGTGGGGTGTACAGGTGTGATTTGTTATTGGGGTGGGGTGTATAGGTGTGATTTGTTATTGGGGTGTAGGGTGTACAGGTGTGATTTGTTATTGGGGTGTGGGGTGTACAGGTGTGATTTGTTGTTGGGGTGTGGGGTGTACAGGTGTGATTTGTTACTATGGTGTGGGGTGTACAGGTGTGATTTGTTATTTGGGTGTGGGGTGTACAGGTGTGATTTGTTATTGGGGTGTGGGGTGTACAGGTGTGATTTGTTATTGGGGTGTGGGGTGTACAGGTGTGATTTGTTATTGGGGTGTGGGGTGTATAGGTGTGATTTGTTATTGGGGTGGGGTGTACAGGTGTGATTTGTTATTGGGGTGTGGGGTGTACAGGTGTGATTTGTTATTGGGGTGTGGGGTGTACAGGTGTGATTTGTTATTGGGGTGTGGGGTGTACAGGTGTGATTTGTTATTGGGGTGTGGGGTGTATAGGTGTGATTTGTTATTGGGGTGGGGTGCACAGGTGTGATTTGTTATTGGGGTGTGGGGTGTACAGGTGTGATTTGTTATTGGGGTGTAGGGTGTACAGGTGTGATTTGTTGTTGGGGTGTGGGGTGTACAGGTGTGATTTGTTATTGGGGTGTGGGGTGTACAGGTGTGATTTGTTACTATGGTGTGGGGTGTACAGGTGTGATTTGTTATTGGGGTGTGGGGTGTACAGGTGTGATTTGTTATTGGGGTGTGGGGTGTACAGGTGTGAATTGTTATTGGGGTGTAGAGTGTACAGGTGTGATTTGTTGTTGGGGTGTGGGGTGTACAGGTGTGATTTGTTATTGGGGTGTGAGGTGTACAGGTGTGATTTGTTATTGGGGTGTGGGGTGTACAGGTGTGATTTGTTATTGGGGTGTGGGGTGTACAGGTGTGATTTTCTTTTGGGTTGTTTACGGTTACAGGCTGTACAGGTGTGATTTTCTATTGGGTTGTTGTGGATTACAGGCTGTACAGGTGTGATTTTCTATTGGGTTGTTGTGGATTACAGGCTGTACAGGTGTGATTTTCTATAGGGGTTGTTGTGGATTACAGGCTGTACAGGTATGATTTTCTATTGGGATTGTTGTGGATTACAGGCTGTACAGTTATGATTTTCTATTGGGGTTGTTGTGGATTACAGGCTGTACAGGTGTGATTTTCTATTGGGGTTGTTGTGGATTACAGGCTGTACAGGTGTGATTTTATATTGGGGTTGTTGTGGATTACAGGCTGTACAGGTGTGATTTTCTATTGGGTTGTTGTAGATTACAGGCCGTACAGGTGTGATTTTCTATTGGGGTTGTTGTTGATTACAGTCTGTACAGGTGTGATTTTATATTGGGGTTGTTGTGGATTACAGGCTGTACAGGTGTGATTTTCTATTGGGTTGTTGTGCATTACAGGCTGTACAGGTGTGATTTTCTATTGGGTTGTTGTGGATTACAGGCTGTACAGGTGTGATTTTCTATTGGGTTGTTGTGCATTACAGGCTGTACAGGTGTGATTTTCTATTGGGTTGTTGTGGATTACAGGCTGTACAGGTGTGATTTTCTATTGGGTTGTTGTGGATTACAGGCTGTACAGGTGTGATTTTCTATTGGGTTGTTGTGGATTACAGGCTGTACAGGTGTGATTTTCTCTTGGGGTTGTTGTGGAATACAGGCTGTACAGGTGTGATTTTCTATTGGGTTGTTGTGGATTACAGGCTGTACAGGTGTGATTTTCTATTGGGTTGTTTTGTGTTACAGGCTTTACAGGTGTGATTTTCTATTGGGTTGTTTTGGGTTACAGGCTGTACAGGTGTGATTTTCTATTGGGTTGTTTTGGGTTACAGGCTGTACAGGTGTGATTTTCTATTGGGTTGTTGTGGATTACAGGCTGTACAGGTGTGATTTTCTATTGGGGTTGTTGTGGAATACAGGCTGTACAGGTGTGATTTTCTATTGGGTTGTTTTGGGTTACAGGCTGTACAGTTGTGATGACACATGTGGTTTTTGAGTGAGAGTTAATATCTTTATTTTATCAAACCCCAGCCTGGTTCATTCCTGCCACTGAGCTGAAATGGGCCTTGAGGAAGGAGAATGATCCAGGGACCTGCCACAGTCACACTTCAGGCAATTTTGAATTGTTACCATCAACCACCTTGTGCAGAGAACCACTGCGAGAGAAACAGCTACAACAGCAATGGATCAGCAATAGTGCGAGAGCCTGGGGCCAGGAACCTGCACAGGGTGACGCTCTTCTGAAGAATCCTTCCCCCTTAATACGCATCACCTTGAAAGTAAGGAAAGTTGTGTGACTTGCAATAATAGTGAAACTTTGCAGCAACAGACGCACACTGTTCCCATGGTAAAGTTCGACATGTGAGGCTTTGAGGGAAGATTAAAGCACAAGTCATCAGTGCTGTGTTAGCTCAGTGAATCACAATGTGAAACATTTGAGCCACAGTTGAAGCTAGCTGTGTCACGCTGCCACCATGCAGCAGCAGTACGAGTGCTATTCACCACTAACAGGATGCTGGCATCAAGCCAAAAAGACATTCTGCCTATCACATAGATGAATAATGTGGCATATGAATTTCAGTGCCAGTGTGATGCTTGGTATGCAGGCTGTGCGTCCCAAAGACTGGCAGATCACATCAAACAGCATGTCCCAGCCGCTGTTCACAGTTAGCAAGGTACAGACTATACTCAAACAGTCCCTACTTGTAAAACTCAAAACACAGTGTGATTTAGATGTGATTCCGCGATTGGACAACATTTGCTAAATAATTCTCAGTGTGCTAAGAATGACACTGACCACCACTTTAAGATTGTCAGTCAGGCTGGCAGGGTGGTGCGTTTGCATATACTGGAAGGTACAGATAGTAATCTGCGGGGCTGTGCTCTTCACAGACAGAAAGAACATGTACACACATTGCATCTGTTTCAGCTAAATAAAATAAGTGACAGCCATTCACTGACTCATTCCTCAGGGCGATGCCTTGACCAATATGTTCAAGCCTTGCACCTTTTTTGAATTACCTGGGAGCTTGGTGAGCCTATTGTTCCCCAAGTTGATTTCTCCATGGCAACACCTCAGCCAATCAGTCAACTTGCCAACCATTTTGTTCCCGGATCTAAATCATTGATATATATTGTGAACAGCCGGCGCCCAAGTACTGATCCCTGCGGTACCCCACTAATCACCACCTGCCACTCTGAAAAAGGCCCATTTATTCCTACTCTCTTTCCTGTCTGCTAACCAATTCTCAATCCATGCCAATATATTACTCCCAGTCCCATACGCTTTAATTTTACACACTAACCTCTTATGTGGGACTTTATCAAAAGCTTTCTGAAAATCCAAATACACCACATCCACTGGTTCTCCCTTATCTATTCTGCTAATTATATCTTCAAAAAAAACTCCAGTAGGATGGTTTGCCTTTCATAAATCCATGTTGACTTTGTCTAATCCCGTTGATATTTTCTAAGTGTCCTGTTATCACACCCTTTATAAAAGACTTTAGCATTTTCCGAATTACCTGGAAAAACTCAGCAGGTCTGGCAGCATCGGCGGAGAAGAAAAGAGTTGACGTTTCGAGTCCTCATGACCCTTCGACAGAACTTGATTTCGAGTCCAGGAAAGAGTTGAAATATAAGCTGGTTTAAGGTGTGTGGGGGGGGGGGGGGGGCGGAGAGAGAGAGAGAGAGACAGAGGAGCTTGTGTAGACAAACAAGCAGTGATAGAAGCAGATCATCAAAAGATGTCAGTGACAATGGGACAAAAGAACACATAGGTGTTAAAGTTAAAGTTGGTGATATTATCTAAACGAATGTGCTAATTTCCAGCATCCGCAGTTTTCTTTGTTTTTATTTTAGCATTTTCCCTACTGCTGAGGTTAGGCTAACCGATCTATAATTCGCTGTTTTCACCCTTCCTCCTTTTTTAAATAGTGGGATTACATTTTTCACCCTCCAACCTGCCAAGACTGTTCCAGAATCTACAGAGTTCTGGAAGATGACAACTAACACATCCACTATTTCCATGGCCAACTGCTTTAGTACCCTGGGATGTAGATTATCAGGCCCTGGGGATTTATCAGCTATTAGTCCCATTAATTTCTCCAGCACTATTTTTTACTAATATTAATTTCCTTCAATTCCTTCTTCTCACTCGACCCTTGGCTCCCGAGTATTTCTGGGAAGTTGTTTGTGTCTTCCTCCATGACACCAGCACTCTGTACAGTGTTGGTCTCCTTCTGTAAGGAAGGATATACCTGCCTTAGAGGAGTGCAACGGAGATTCACCAGTCTGATTCCTGGGACGAGAGAAGATTGCCCTATGAGGAGTGATTGTGTATTCCCTTGAATTTAAAAAAATGAGAGATGTTTTAATAGGAACATAGAAAATTCTTAAAGGGCTTAACTTAACAGGAGACGCAGTGAGTGTTACCCCCAGGCTGGAGAGTCTTGAATTAGGTGTCACACTTTCAAGGTATAGTCCACCATTTAGGACTGAGATAAGGAGAAATTATTTCACTTGAAGGGTTGTGACTCTTAGGAATTCTCTACCCTTGAGACCTGTGGGATGCTCCATCGTTGAGTACATCAAAGGCAGAGGTTGATAGATTTTTGTGTCCTGAGGGAATCGGGGTATATGTGGATAATGGGGGAAGGTTAAGGTGGTGTGGAGGATCAGCCATGATTTTATTGAAAGGCAGAGCAGGATCGATGGTCTAATGGCCTTCTCCAACTCCTATTTCTCACATTTCTAATGCTCTTATCTAATAAAGAGGAGCAGGAGTTGACTTTACAGCCCCAAGAGCCTGCTTTGAAATCTCTCGATTCCCTTCATTTCCAAAAATAAATCTCTCAATCTCGGCCCTGAATACAACTCAACATCCGCAACCCTCTGGGGTGGAGAAGTCCAAAGATTCACGACCCTCCTCATTTTCTCCTCCTCTCGGTCTGAAATGTCCACTCCCTTATCTTGAGACCATGCCCTCTCGTCCCAGAACCTTTAGCCATGAGGAACAGCCCCCTCGGGATCTTCTCTGTCACCCCCTCCAAAGAGGTTTATACGTTTCAACGAGATCTTGGAAACACCAGAGAACTGGACTGAAATATTATTGATTAAATGTCTCCAGTCAGTCAGGGCCCAACATTCATTGTGGAAAAGATGTTGCGAGTGGTGGAGGTGTCATTTTTGGAGCGATGAGATGGGGGAAGGGTGGTGATGGGATAGGGAGGACAGGGAGGGCTGATCTGGGGTTGGGATCCTCACATATGCCAGAGAATTTCTTTGTGAGCCGGGGAGGGCAGTCTGGTAATGTGCTAAGGCGAGAGAGTCCACACATGGGAAACAGCTGCTTGGCTCAGCGGCGATGGAGCTGTTTCCCAGCAGAGAATCAGCATCTTCAGAGGAGGCAGACCTCCCGCAGATCGGGCTTGAAAGCAGGAGTGCTCTGGTGTACTGTGGCTCAGTACCGAGTCCACAAGTGTATCCGCGGCTGTCTGTTTTATTTTGCTGTTTGACAGGAAGCCTTACACATGAACAGACCGGATTTCATCTCCCATTCCCAGCAACGGGTGAAGCGCCTGGAGTTACTGATGGAAGAGAGGAAGATACAGAACATCCTGCAGAGTGAGAGAGAGAGACTTTTCAACCAGCCCCAGGAGAGAGGCCCCAGGGATAGGAAGGGCCATCAGCTCGGTGAGCACACATTTACACCCAATTCCATAATTACCCCTTCTGTACAACACCGAAACGGGCCGTCTGGTCCACGCTGCTGTCGATGTGCCACACGAGTCTCTGTACCCACCCACCCTGCTTAATCTAACCACTGTCAGCCTGGGGTTGTTGTCACCCAGACTGAATGTGGTAGTGCCGTGCTTAGGTCCCTGGACCTGTAACTTAGGCCCCTGCATTAAAAAAAACAGATATTAAGAAGCTGGGACCAGTAAAAGTGACCATGTGGTCAAAATCCAGCTGGTTCACTACTGAAACCTGCTGTTCTTTACCTGTGTGAGTCAAGATGTGACTCCAATCCTGCGCTCATGTGACTGCATTTGAACTGCCCTCTGAAGTGGCCTAGCAAGCTATTCGGGTGTACCCAGTGGGGGTGGGGGAGGCTGTTATCTAGGATGGGTAATAGTGTAGGATGGACTTGTCAGCGACACTCATATCCTGCCCCTTGTGATTTGGGTGTATTTTACTGTCAGCGTTTAACATGTTTAACAGTTCTACCCAAAGCCAGGGTCACCTTCTCTCGCTTGTATTTTTCAGCCGAAGCTATTTTATTCAAGAGGAGAATCCCAAAGAGGGAAATGTTTGACAGGTCCAAGCGGTGAGTGTTACTCCGGGTCTTCATCAGAAATAGGAGCAGGAGTAGACCACGTGTCCCCTCGAGCCTGCTCCGCTGTTCAACGGGATCATGGCTGACCTTGGACTTCAACTCCCATTTTCCCGCCCGCTCCCCATGTCCCCTAATTCCCTGTCCATCCCAGCCTGAAATATATTCAACCATGGAGCATCCACAACCCTCTGGGGTGGAGAATTTCAAAGATTCACAACCCTTTGAAGTAATTTCTCCTCATCTCAGTGCTAAATGGTCGTCCCCTTATCCCAAGAGCGTGCCCCCACCCCCCAGCCCTGTGTTTTAGATTTCCTGGCAAGTGGAAACAATCTCTCAGCGTCCACCCTATCAAGTCCTTTCCGAATCTTGTGACGATGGTGTCGAGATCTTTCACCCTGTCCTGTTGTTGCAGCTCTGCTCGGGATAGGCCGAATGATGGAACGCTCCCAGTCACCCAGGATTCTCCCCTGTTTTCCCCAACACACTGACCCCAGAGCTGTCCGGCAACCTGGGGGAGGCATCAGTTCAAATCCCACCAGGTCAAAGCTGAGAGAGATTGAATTCAGTTGTTGGTGGGAGAGACAGGTCGTGTCCCATGGGGAGGGAGAGTGTTCATGTCCCGGGGCGATGGGGTGAAGGTCCATGTTATGACACAGCTGTTGGTAAAGGCTGAGCTATTTCAAACCCCAGAGGGACACTTCAAACAACTGTCTTAACCTAGATTCTCAGTTGGTACAATTGAGATGCAGCTCTGAATTCAGGAATAAAAACCACCGAGCCTCGAGAGGTTTTTTATATAATTTAAATTAAACATTTATTAATCTAACAAGGTAGTAAACACATGCATATGTCTACAAATTACTACTATAATAGCTATTAAACAAATCCCCAAAGTAATCACTCCCAGGTAATCTTCCCCAAGGCAACAATAACCCAAAGACTTAAACAGATCCCAGGCAAAGCACATTTTATCCTGCAAGTTCAACCTGAAGTTCCTTTCAATTCGCTCCTTCACTGACAACTGTAGGCTCATGGGCATCTTAGATCATCCATGCCTCCGAACTGCACACACAAACTCCTCTCGGGTTATATCTTTGAATGCAAATTCTCCTTGTATCACCAGGGCCCTTTGAACTCCACCTCGAACAATAAAACCACTTTGCTAGTACCAATTCTATTAGTAACATTGCTTGGTGTCTCCAAGCGAGGTAGAAGATTTCAGCCCCCAGTCTTTGAACGATTTATTCAACAAAATGCAAATGTCCTCTTTACCTTACTGTTTACACCTCAAAACTACTACGTATCAAAGCCCCCAGACTAACTGGCTTTAATCCAGTTAAGACCCTCACACTCACACTCACACCCACAGACACAGACCCTACTACAAGTCCAATTCAAAAATAATTTCCATTAATATTATACACGTTAATACCTTCATGACAACCCATGTCCCAGGGGGATGGGGTGAGGGTCTGTGTCTGGCATGGGGGGAGGGGATGGGGTGGGGGTCTGTGTCCCGGGTGGGGAGGTGCATGTGGAATGGGGTGAGGGTCCATGTCCAGCGTGGGGGGAGGGTGGGGGATGGGGGGGGTCTGTGCCCCAGGGGGGTGAAGAGGAGGGAGAGGGTCGGTGTCCCTGTGGTTGATGGGGTGGAGAGAGGATCTGTGACCCGGGGATGGAGCAATGGGCAGGATGGTTCTGAATGAGCTCAATGTCAGCTCTTCACTCCCCCATTGAAAGCCCTTGTACCATACGAGAGTCAGGAAGATGTGGTCAGATTTCACTGAAGTCCTTTTTCTGTCCCTTTGCAGCCTCTATGAGCAGCTCCCAGAGGTGACCAGGAAACGAGATGAGGACAGACGCAGGGCAGAGTATCAGACTAACAGGCTGAAAGCTCAGCTGTATAAACAGGTAGGTCTCTCTCACCAGCCCAACAGCAGCCACTTGAAGCAGTGGCACACTCCAGCCTCAAGCTTTTCATTCAGCTGTCAGAAACTGGGAACGCCCTCCGTCGGAGTCGGCTGAACCTGAACACAGTGTGCAAGAGTGATCATTGCTGAATGGATGTCCATGTGTATATGTACTTAAATGATTGTCTGCGTGGGTGTGTGTGCATCTTGGCTGCGTGTGTGTGTGAGTGAGTGTGTGTGGGTGTGTGTGTGTGTGTGGGTGTGTGTGTGTGGGTGTGTGTGAGTGAGTGTGTGTGTGTGTGTGTGAGTGTGTGTGGGTGTGTGTGTGTGGGTGTGTGTGAGTGAGTGTGTGTGGGTGTGTGTGAGTGAGCGTGTGTGGGTGTGTGTGAGTGAGCGTGTGTGGGTGTGTGTGGGTGTGTGTGAGTGAGCGTTTGTGGGTGTGTGTGAGTGAGTGTGTGTGGGTGTGTGTGTGGGTGTGTGTGAGTGAGTGTGTGTGGGTGTGTGTGTGGGTGTGTGTGAGTGAGCGTGTGTGGGTGTGTGTGAGTGAGCGTTTGTGGGTGTGTGTGAGTGAGTGTGCGTGGGTGTGTGTGAGTGAGTGTGTGTGTGTGAGTGAGCGTGTGTGGGTGTGTGTGTGTGAGTGAGCGTGTGTGGGTGGGTGTGTGTGAGTGAGCGTGTGTTGGTGTGTGTGAGTGACTGAGTGTGGGTGTGTGTGAGTGACTGAGTGTGGGTGTGTGTGAGTGAGTGTGTGTGGGTCTGTGTGAGTGAGTGGGTGTGTGTGAGTGTGTGAGTGAGCGTCTGTGGGTGTGTGAGTGAGCGTGTGTGTGTGTGAGTGAGCGTGTGGGTGTGTGAGTGAGCGTGTGTGTGTGTGAGTGAGCGTGTGGGTGTGTGAGTGAGCGTGCGTGGGTGTGTGAATGAGCGTGTGTGGGTGTGTGAATGAGCGTGTGTGGGTGTGTGTGAATGAGCGTGTGTGGGTGTGTGTGAGTGAGTGTGCGTGGGCGTTAATCAGTCCATGTGTGAGTGTGTGTGTGGGTGTGTGTGGGTGTGTGAGAATGAGCGTGTGTGGGTGTGTGAGTGAACGTGTGTGGGTGTGTGAGTGAGCGTGCGTGGGTGTGTGTGAGTGAATGTGTGTGGGTGTGTGTGGGTGTGTGTGAGTGAGCGTGTGTGGGTGTGTGAGTGAGCGTGTGTGGGTATGTGTGAGTGAGCGTGTGTGGGTGTGTGTGAATGAGCGTGTGTGGGTGTGTGTGAATGAGCATGTGTGGGTGTGTGTGAGTGAGTGTGTGTGGGCGTTAATCAGTCCATGTGTGAGTGCGTGTGTGGGTGTGTGTGGGTGTGTGAGGATGAGTGTGAGTGAACGTGTGTGGGTGTGTGTGGGTGTGTGAGTGAGCGTGCGTGGGTGTGTGTGAGTGAACGTGTGTGGGTGTGTGTGGGTGTGTGAGAATGAGCGTGTGTGGGTGTGTGAGTGAGCGTGTGTGGGTGTGTGTGAGTGAGCGTGTGTGGGTGTGTGTGAGTGAGCGTGTGTGGGTGTGTGTGAGTGAGCGTGCGTGGGTGTGTGTGTGAGCGTGTGTGGGTGTGTGAGTGAGCGTGTGTGGGTGTGTGTGAGTGAGTGTGGGTGTGTGTGAGTGAGCGTGTGTGGGTGTGTGTGAGTGAGCGTGCGTGGGTGTGTGTGAGTGAGCGTGTGTGGGTGTGTGAGTGAGCGTGTGTGGGTGTGTGTGAGTGAGCGTGCGTGGGTGTGTGTGAGTGAGCGTGCGTGGGTGTGTGTGAGTGAGCGTGTGTGGGTGTGTGAGTGAGCGTGTGTGGGTGTGTGTGAGTGAGTGTGGGTGTGTGTGAGTGAGCGTGTGTGGGTGTGTGTGAGTGAGCGTGCGTGGGTGTGTGTGAGTGAGCGTGTGTGGGTGTGTGAGTGAGCGTGTGTGGGTGTGTGTGAGTGAGCGTGCGTGGGTGTGTGTGAGTGAGCGTGCGTGGGTGTGTGTGAGTGAGCGTGTGTGGGTGTGTGAGTGAGCGTGTGTGGGTGTGTGTGAGTGAGTGTGGGTGTGTGTGAGTGAGCGTGTGTGGGTGTGTGTGAGTGAGCGTGCGTGGGTGTGTGTGAGTGAGCGTGTGTGGGTGTGTGAGTGAGCGTGTGTGGGTGTGTGTGAGTGAGCGTGCGTGGGTGTGTGTGAGTGAGCGTGCGTGGGTGTGTGTGAGTGAGCGTGTGTGGGTGTGTGAGTGAGCGTGTGTGGGTGTGTGTCGGTGTGTGAGGATGAGCGTGTGTGGGTGTGTGAGTGAACGTGTGTGGGTGTGTGTGGGTGTGTGAGTGAGCGTGCGTGGGTGTGTGTGAGTGAACGTGTGTGGGTGTGTGTGGGTGTGTGAGAATGAGCGTGTGTGGGTGTGTGAGTGAGCGTGTGTGGGTATGTGTGAGTGAGCGTGTGTGGGTGTGTGTGAGTGAGCGTGCGTGGGTGTGTGTGTGAGCGTGCGTGGGTGTGTGAGTGAGCGTGTGTGGGTGTGTGTGAGTGAGTGTGGGTGTGTGTGAGTGAGCGTGTGTGGGTGTGTGTGAGTGAGCGTGCGTGGGTGTGTGTGAGTGAGCGTGTGTGGGTGTGTGAGTGAGCGTGTGTGGGTGTGTGTGAGTGAGCGTGCGTGGGTGTGTGTGAGTGAGCGTGCGTGGGTGTGTGTGAGTGAGCGTGCGTGGGTGTGTGTGAGTGAGCGTGTGTGGGTGTGTGAGTGAGCGTGTGTGGGTGTGTGTGAGTGAGTGTGGGTGTGTGTGAGTGAGCGAGTGTGGGTGTGTGTGAGTGAGCGTGCGTGGGTGTGTGTGAGTGAGCGTGTGTGGGTGTGTGAGTGAGCGTGTGTGGGTGTGTGTGAGTGAGCGTGCGTGGGTGTGTGTGAGTGAGCGTGCGTGGGTGTGTGTGAGTGAGCGTGTGTGGGTGTGTGAGTGAGCGTGTGTGGGTGTGTGTGAGTGAGCATGCGTGGGTGAGTGTGAGTGAGCGTGTGTGGGTGTGTGTGAATGAGCGTGTGTGGGTGTGTGTGAATGAGCGTGCGTGGGTGTGTGTGAGTGAACGTGTGTGGGTGTGTGTGAGTGAGCGTGGGTGTGTGTGAGTGAGCGTGTGTGGGTGTGTGTGAGTGAGCGTGCGTGGGTGTGTGTGAGCGAGCGTGCGTGGGTGTGGGTGTGTGTGAGTGAACGTGCGTGGGTGTGTGTGAGTGAACGTGCGTGGGTGTGTGTGAATGAGCGTGTGTGGGTGTGTGTGAGTGAACGTGCGTGGGTGTGTGTGAGTGAGCGTGCGTGGGTGTGTGTGAGTGAGCGTGCGTGGGTGTGTGTGAATGAGCGTGTGTGGGTGTGTGTGAGTGAACGTGCGTGGGTGTGTGTGAGTGAGCGTGCGTAGGTGTGTGAGTGAGCGTGCGTGGGTGTGTGTGAGTGAGCGTGTGTGGGTATGTGAGTGAGCGTGTGTGGGTGTGTGTGAGTGAGCGTGCGTGGGTGTGTGTGAGTGAGCGTGCGTGGGTGTGTGTGAGTGAGCGTGTGTGGGTGTGTGAGTGAGCGTGTGTGGGTGTGTGTGAGTGAGTGTGGGTGTGTGTGAGTGAGCGTGTGTGGGTGTGTGTGAGTGAGCGTGCGTGGGTGTGTGTGAGTGAGCGTGTGTGGGTGTGTGAGTGAGCGTGTGTGGGTGTGTGTGAGTGAGCGTGCGTGGGTGTGTGTGAGTGAGCGTGCGTGGGTGTGTGTGAGTGAGCGTGTGTGGGTGAGCGTGTGTGGGTGTGTGTGAGTGAGTGTGGGTGTGTGTGAGTGAGCGTGTGTGGGTGTGTGTGAGTGAGCGTGCGTGGGTGTGTGTGAGTGAGCGTGTGTGGGTGTGTGAGTGAGCGTGTGTGGGTGTGTGTGAGTGAGCGTGCGTGGGTGTGTGTGAGTGAGCGTGCGTGGGTGTGTGTGAGTGAGCGTGTGTGGGTGTGTGAGTGAGCGTGTGTGGGTGTGTGTGGGTGTGTGAGGATGAGCGTGTGTGGGTGTGTGAGTGAACGTGTGTGGGTGTGTGTGGGTGTGTGAGTGAGCGTGCGTGGGTGTGTGTGAGTGAACGTGTGTGGGTGTGTGAGAATGAGCGTGTGTGGGTGTGTGAGTGAGCGTGTGTGGGTGTGTGTGAGTGAGCGTGTGTGGGTGTGTGTGAGTGAGCGTGCGTGGGTGTGTGTGTGAGCGTGCGTGGGTGTGTGAGTGAGCGTGTGTGGGTGTGTGTGAGTGAGTGTGGGTGTGTGTGAGTGAGCGTGTGTGGGTGTGTGTGAGTGAGCGTGCGTGGGTGTGTGTGAGTGAGCGTGTGTGGGTGTGTGAGTGAGCGTGTGTGGGTGTGTGTGAGTGAGCGTGCGTGGGTGTGTGTGAGTGAGCGTGCGTGGGTGTGTGTGAGTGAGCGTGTGTGGGTGTGTGAGTGAGCGTGTGTGGGTGTGTGTGAGTGAGCGTGCGTGGGTGTGTGTGAGTGAGCGTGCGTGGGTGAGTGTGAGTGCGCGTGCGTGGGTGAGTGTGAGTGAGCGTGTGTGGGTGTGTGTGAATGAGCGTGTGTGGGTGTGTGTGAATGAGCGTGTGTGGGTGTGTGTGAATGAGCGTGCGTGGGTGTGTGTGAGTGAACGTGTGTGGGTGTGAGTGAGCGTGTGTGGGTGTGTGTGAGTGAGCGTGCGTGGGTGTGTGTGAGCGAGCGTGCGTGGGTGTGGGTGTGTGTGAGTGAGCGTGCGTGGGTGTGTGTGAGTGAACGTGCGTGGGTGTGTGTGAATGAGCGTGTGTGGGTGTGTGTGAGTGAACGTGCGTGGGTGTGTGTGAGTGAACGTGCGTGGGTGTGTGTGAGTGAGCGTGCGTGGGTGTGTGTGAGTGAGCGTGCGTGGGTGTGTGTGAATGAGCGTGTGTGGGTGTGTGTGAGTGAACGTGCGTGGGTGTGTGTGAGTGAGCGTGCGTAGGTGTGTGTGAGTGAGCGTGTGTGGGTGTGCGTGTGTGTGTGTGTGAGCGTGCGTGGGTGTGTGTGAGTGAGCGTGCGTGGGTGTGTGGGTCTGTGAGAATGAGCGTGTGTGTGTGAGTGGGTGTGTGTGAGTGAGCGTGGGTGTGTATGAATGAGCGTGCATGGGTGTGGGTGTGTGTGAGTGAGTGTGCGTGGGTGTGAGTGAGCGTGTGTGGGTGTGCGTGTGTGTGAGCGTGCGTGGGTGTGGGTGTGTGTGACTGAGTGTGTGTGGGTGTGTTTATGGGCGTTTATCAGTCCGTGTGTGAGTGCGTGGGTGTGAATGAGTGCACATTGGGGTGTGTGCCTCTGGGAATGAGTGAGTGTACATGTGTGATTTTTTTATTCGTTCACAGGATGTGGGTGTCGCTGGCTGGGCCCAGCATTTATTGCCCATCCCTAGTTGCCCTTGAGAAGGTGGTGGTGAGCTGCCTTCTTGAACCGCTGCAGTCCATGTGGTGTAGGTACACCCACAGTGCTGTTAGGGAGGGAGTTCCAGGATTTTGACCCAGCGACAGTGAAGGAACGGCAATTTAGTTCAAAGTGTGTTCTGTTGTGTGTGTGTAGGTGCTGTATGGTGTGTGTGTACACGGTGGGTGTGTGTGTGTGTGGTGTCTGTTTGTGTGTGTGTGTGTGTGTGTGCGGTGTGTGTACGCGGTGTCTGTGTGTGGTGTGTGTGTGTGTGTACACGCTCTGCGGTGTGTGTACGCGGTGTGTGGTGTGTGTGTACACGGTGTGTGTGTGTACGCCCTGTGCGGTGTGTGTGTGTACGCGGTGTCTGTGTGTGTGTGTACGCGGTGTCTGTGTGTGTGTGTGTACGCGCTGTGCGTTGTGTGTGTACACGGTGTGTGTGTGTGCGGTGTCTGCGTGTACGTGGTGTCTGTGTGTGTGTGTTTGTAGGTGCTGTGTGGTGTGTGTGTGTACACTGTGTGTGTGTGTACGCGCTGTGCGGTGTGTGTACGCGGTGTGTGGTGTGTGTGTACGCGGTGTGTGGTGTGTGTGTACGCGGTGTGTGTGTGTACGCTGTGTGTGTGTGTACGCGCTGTGCAGTGTGTACGCGGTGTCTGTGTGTGTGTGTACGCGGTGTCTGTGTGTGTGTGTGTACACGCGCTGTGTGTTGTGTGTACACGGTGTGTGTGTGTGCAGTGTGTGTGTGTACGCGGTGTCTGTGTGTGTGTGTTTGTAGGCGCTGTGTGGTGTGTGTGTGTGTGTGTGTGTGTGTGTGTGTGTGTACGCTGTGTGTGTGTGTACGCGCTGTGCAGTGTGTGTACGCGGTGTCTGTGTGTGTGTGTGTGTGCACGTGTGCGAGTTTGCAATGACACTTGTATCTGTGAATGGCCAGTTATAATATGGACACAATCTCTAAACTGATCTGCTGCTCCCTCATGGTACTTGGGATGGGCTGTCACTGAAACATATGGACATAGAAACTAGGAGCAGAAGTAGCCCATTCAGCCCCTCGAGTCTGCTCCACCATTCAATAAGATCATGGCTGATCATCTTGTGTTTCGATTTCCACATTCCCATCTAACCCCGATAACCTTTGATTCCCTCGTCTGACAAGAATCCATCTACCTCTGCCTTAAAAATATTCAGTGACCCACCTCCACCACCTTCTGCAGCAGAGAGTTCCAAAGTCACACAACCCTCTGAGAAATAACTCTCCTCATCTCTGTCCAAAAACAGTGACCCCCTCCCTAGTGTCCCAGCGTTTACAGACCTGCGTCCCAGCGTTTACAGAGTTACAGACCCACGTCCCAGCGTTTACAGAGTTACAGACCCACGTCCCAGCGTTTACAGAGTTACAGACACACGTCCCAGCGTTTACAGACCCGCGTCCCAGCGATTACAGACCCGCGTCCCAGCGTTTACAGAGTTACAGACACACGTCCCAGCATTTACAGACCCACGTCCCAGTGTTTACAGAGTTACAGACCCGCTTCCCAGTGTTTACAGACCCGCGTCCCAGCGTTTACAGACCCGCGTCCCAGCGTTTACAGAGTCACAGACCCGCATCCCAGCGTTTACAGACCCGCGTCCCAGCGTTTACAGAGTCACAGACCCGCATCCCAGCGTTTACAGACCCACGTCCCAGCGTTTACAGAGTCACAGACCCGCATCCCAGCGTTTACAGACCCGCGTCCCAGCGTTTACAGACCCGCGTCCCAGCGTTTACAGACCCGCGTCCCAGCGTTTACAGACCCGCGTCACTGCGTTTACAGACCCGCATCCCAGTGTTTACAGACCCGCCTCCCAGCATTTACAGACCCGCCTCCCAGCGTTTACAGAGTGACAGACCCGCTTCCCAGTGTTTACAGACCCGCGTCCCAGCGTTTACAGACCCGCGTCCCAGCGTTTACAGAGTCACAGACCCGCATCCCAGCGTTTACAGACCCGCGTCCCAGCGTTTACAGAGTCACAGACCCGCATCCCAGCGTTTACAGACCCACGTCCCAGCGTTTACAGAGTCACAGACCCGCATCCCAGCGTTTACAGACCCGCGTCCCAGCGTTTACAGACCCGCGTCCCAGCGTTTACAGACCCGCGTCCCAGCGTTTACAGACCCGCGTCACTGCGTTTACAGACCCGCATCCCAGTGTTTACAGACCCGCCTCCCAGCATTTACAGACCCGCCTCCCAGCGTTTACAGAGTGACAGACCCGCTTCCCAGTGTTTACAGACCCGCGTCCCAGCGTTTACAGACCCGCGTCCCAGCGTTTACAGAGTCACAGACCCGCATCCCAGCGTTTACAGACCCGCGTCCCAGCGTTTACAGAGTCACAGTCCCGCATCCCAGCGTTTACAGACCCGCGTCCCAGCGTTTACAGACCCGCGTCCCAGCGTTTACAGACCCACAGACCCGCGTCCCAGCGTTTACAGACCCGCGTCCCAGCGTTTACAGACCCGCGTCCCAGTGTTTACAGAGTCACAGACCCGCGTCCCAGCGTTTACAGACCCGCGTCCCAGCGTTTACAGACCCGCGTCCCAGCGTTTACAGACCCGCGTCCCAGCGTTTACAGACACGCGCCCCAGCGTTTACAGACCCGCGTACCAGCGTTTACAGAGTTACAAACACGCGTCCCAGCGTTTACAGACCCGCGTCCCAGCGTTTACAGACCCGCGTCCCAGCGTTTACAGAGTTACAGACCCGCGCCCCAGCGTTTACATACCCGCGTCCCAGCGTTTACAGACCCGCGTCCCAGCATTTACAGAGTTACAGACCCGTGTCCCAGCGTTTACAGAGTTACAGAGCCGCTTCCCAGCATTCACACACCCGCGTCACAGCGTTTACTGATTTACAGACCCGCGTCCCAGCGTTTACAGACCCGCGTCCCAGCGTTTACAGACCCGCGTCCCAGCATTTACAAACCTGCGTCCCAGCGTTTACAGACACGCGTCCCAGCGTTTACAGAGTTACAGACCCACGTCCCAGCGTTTACAGAGTTACAGACACACGTCCCAGCGTTTACAGACCCGCGTCCCAGCGTTTACAAAGTTACAGACACACGTCCCAGCATTTACAGACCCGCCTCCCAGTGTTTACAGAGTGACAGACCCGCTTCCCAGTGTTTACAGACCCGCGTCCCAGCGTTTACAGACCCGCGTCCCAGCGTTTACAGAGTCACAGACCCGCATCCCAGCGTTTACAGACCCGCGTCCCAGCGTTTACAGAGTCACAGACCCGCATCCCAGCGTTTACAGACCCGCGTCCCAGCGTTTACAGACCCGCGTCCCAGCGTTTACAGACCCGCGTCTCAGCGTTTACAGACCCGCGTCCCAGCGTTTACAGAGTCACAGACCCGCGTCCCAGCGTTTAGAGACCCGCGTCACTGCGTTTATAGACCCGCGTCCCAGTGTTTACAGACCCGCAACCCAGCGTTTACAGACCCGCCTCCCAGCGTTTACAGAGTGACAGACCCGCTTCCCAGTGTTTACAGACCCGCTTCCCAGTGTTTACAGACCCGTAAACCCAGCGTTTACAGACCCGCGTCCCAGCGTTTACAGACCCGCGTCCCAGCGTTTACTGAGTCACAGACCCGCATCCCAGCGTTTACAGACCCGCGTCCCAGCGTTTACAGAGTCACAGTCCCGCATCCCAGCGTTTACAGACCCGCGTCCCAGCGTTTACAGACCCGCGTCCCAGCGTTTACAGACCCGCGTCCCAGCGTTTACAGAGTCACAGACCCGCGTCCCAGCATTTACAGACCCGCGTCCCAGCGTTTACAGACCCGCGTCCCAGCGTTTACAGACCCGCGTCCCAGCGTTTACAGAGTCACAGACCCGCGTCCCAGCGTTTACAGACCCGCGTCCCAGCGTTTACAGAGTCACAGACCCGCGTCCCAGCGTTTACAGACCCGCGTCCCAGCGTTTACAGACCCGCGTCCCAGCGTTTACAGACACGCGCCCCAGCGTTTACAGACCCGCGTACCAGCGTTTACAGAGTTACAAACACGCGTCCCAGCATTTACAGACCCGCGTCCCAGCGTTTACAGACCCGCGTGCCTGCGTTTACAGAGTTAAAGACCCGCGCCCCAGCGTTTACATACCCGCGTCCCAGCGTTTACAGACCCGCGTCCCAGCATTTACAGAGTTACAGACCCATGTTCCAGTGTTTACAGAGTTACAGACATACGTCCCAGCGTTTACAGACCCGCGTCCCAGTGTTTACAGACCCGCATCCCAGCGTTTACAGAGTTACAGACCCGCACCCCAGCGTTTACAGAGTTACAGACACGCGTCGCAGCGTTTACAGACCCGCGTCCCAGCGTTTACAGAGTTACAGACACACGTCCCAGCGTTTACAGACCCGCGTCCCGGCATTTACAGACCCGCCTCCCAGCGTTTACAGAGTGACAGACCCGCGTCCCAGTGCTTACAGACCCGCGTCCCAGTGTTTACAGACCCGCGTCCCAGCATTTACAGAGTCACAGACCCGCGTCCCAGCGTTTACAGACCCGTGTCACTGCATTTACGGACCCGCGTCCCAGCGTTTACAGCGTTACAGACCCACGTCCCAGCGTTTACAGAGTTACAGACCCGCGTCGCAGCGTTTACAGACCCGCGTCGCAGCGTTTACAGACCCGCGTCCCAGGGTTTACCGACCCGCGTCCCAACATTTACAGAGTTACAGACCCATGTTCCAGTGTTTACAGAGTTACAGACATACGTCCCAGCGTTTACAGACCCGCGTCCCAGTGTTTACAGACCCGCATCCCAGCGTTTACAGAGTTACAGACCCGCACCCCAGCGTTTACAGAGTTACAGACACGCGTCGCAGCGTTTACAGACCCGCGTCCCAGCGTTTACAGAGTTACAGACACACGTCCCAGCGTTTACAGACCCGCGTCCCGGCATTTACAGACCCGCCTCCCAGCGTTTACAGAGTGACAGACCCGCGTCCCAGCGTTTACAGACACGCGTCCCAGCGTTTACAGACCCGCGTCCCAGCGTTTACAGACACGCGCCCCAGCGTTTACAGACCCGCGTACCAGCGTTTACAGAGTTACAGACCCGTGTCCCAGCGTTTACAGACCCGTGTCCCAGCGTTTACAGACCCGCGTCCCAGCGTTTACAGACCTGCGTCCCAGCGTTTACAGAGTTACAGACCCGCGTCCCAGCATTTACAGAGTTACAAACACGCGTCCCAGCGTTTACAGACCCGCGTCCCAGCGTTTACAGACCCGCGTCCCAGCGTTTACAGAGTTACAGACCCGCGCCCCAGCGTTTACATACCCGCGTCCCAGCGTTTACAGAACCGCGTCCCAGCATTTACAGAGTTACAGACCCGTGTCCCAGCGTTTACAGAGTTACAGAGCCGCTTCCCAGCATTCACAAACCCGCGTCACAGCGTTTACTGATTTACAGACCCGCGTCCCAGCGTTTACAGACCCGCGTCCCAGCGTTTACAGACCCGCCTCCCAGCATTTACAAACCCGCGTCCCAGCGTTTACAGACCCGCGTCCCAGCGTTTACAGAGTTACAGACCCACGTCCCAGCGTTTACAGACCCGCCTCCCAGTGTTTACAGAGTGACAGACCCGCTTCCCAGTGTTTACAGACCCATGTCCCAGCGTTTACAGACCCGCGTCCCAGCGTTTACAGAGTCACAGACCCGCATCCCAGCGTTTACAGAGTCACAGACCCGCATCCCAGCGTTTACAGACCCGCGTCCCAGCGTTTACAGACCCGCGTCCCAGCGTTTACAGACCCGCGTCCCAGCGTTTACAGAGTCACAGACCCGCGTCCCAGCGTTGACAGACCTGCGTCACTGCGTTTACAGACCCGCGTCCCAGTGTTTACAGACCCGCATCCCAGCGTTTACAGACCCGCCTCCCAGCGTTTACAGAGTGACAGACCCGCTTCCCAGTGTTTACAGACCCGCGTCCCAGCGTTTACAGACCCGCGTCCCAGCGTTTACTGAGTCACAGACCCGCATCCCAGCGTTTACAGACCCGCGTCCCAGCGTTTACAGAGTCACAGTCCCGCATCCCAGCGTTTACAGACCCGCGCCCCAGCGTTTACATACCCGCGTCCCAGCGTTTACAGACCCGCGTCCCAGCATTTACAGAGTTACAGACCCGTGTCCCAGCGTTTACAGAGTTACAGAGCCGCTTCCCAGCATTCACAAACCCGCGTCACAGCGTTTACTGATTTACAGACCCGCGTCCCAGCGTTTACAGACCCGCGTCCCAGCGTTTACAGACCCGCGTCCCAGCATTTGCAAACCCGCGTCCCAGCGTTTACAGACCCGCGTCCCAGCGTTTACAGAGTTACAGACCCACGTCCCAGCGTTTACAGAGTTACAGACACACGTCCCAGCGTTTACAGACCCGCGTCCCAGCGTTTACAGACCCGCGTCCCAGCGTTTACAGAGTTACAGACACACGTCCCAGCATTTACAGACCCGTCTCCCAGTGTTTACAGAGTGACAGACCCGCTTCCCAGTGTTTACAGGCCCGCGTCCCAGCGTTTACAGACCCGCGTCCCAGCGTTTACAGAGTCACAGACCCGCATCCCAGCGTTTACAGACCCGCGTCCCAGCGTTTACAGAGTCACAGACCCGCATCCCAGCGTTTACAGAGTTACAGACCCGCGTCCCAGCGTTTACAGAGTTACAGACCCGCGTGCCTGTCTTTACAGACCCACGTCCCAGTGTTTACAGAGTTTCAGACCCACATCCCAGCATTTATAGACCCACGCCCCAGCGTTTATAGACCCGCGTCCCAGCGTTTACAGTTACAGTCCCGCGTCCCAGCGTTTACAGAGTTACAGACCCGCGTCGCAGCGTTTACAGACCCGCGTCCCAGCGTTTACAGACCCGCGTCCCAGGGTTTACAGACCCGCGTCCCAGCATTTACAGAGTTACAGACCCATGTTCCAGTGTTTACAGAGTTACAGACACGCGTCGCAGCGTTTACAGACCCGCGTCCCAGCGTTTACAGAGTTACAGACACACGTCCCAGCGTTTACAGACCCGCGTCCCGGCATTTACAGACCCGCCTCCCAGTGTTTACAGAGTGACAGACCCGCGTCCCAGTGCTTACAGACCCGCGTCCCAGTGTTTACAGACCCGCGTCCCAGCATTTACAGAGTCACAGACCCGCGTCCCAGCGTTTACAGACCCGTGTCACTGCATTTACGGACCCGCGTCCCAGCGTTTACAGCGTTACAGACCCACGTCCCAGCGTTTACAGAGTTACAGACCCGCGCCCCAGCGTTTAGAGTTACAGACCCGCGTCCCAGCGTTTACAGAGTTACAGATCCATGTCCCAGCGTTTACAGAGTTACAGACCCGCGTCCCAGCATTTACAGACCCGCGTCCCAGCGTTTACAGAGTCACAGACCCGCGTCCCAGCATTTACAGACACGCGTCCCAGCGTTTACAGACCCGCGTCCCAGCGTTTACAGACACGCGCCCCAGCGTTTACAGACCCGCGTACCAGCGTTTACAGAGTTACAGACCCGTGTCCCAGCGTTTACAGACCCGTGTCCCAGCGTTTACAGACCCGCGTCCCAGCGTTTACAGACCTGCGTCCCAGCGTTTACAGAGTTACAGACCCGCGTCCCAGCATTTACAGAGTTACAAACACGCGTCCCAGCGTTTACAGACCCGCGTCCCAGCGTTTACAGACCCGCGTCCCAGCGTTTACAGAGTTACAGACCCGCGCCCCAGCGTTTACATACCCGCGTCCCAGCGTTTACAGACCCGCGTCCCAGCATTTACAGAGTTACAGACCCGTGTCCCAGCGTTTACAGAGTTACAGAGCCGCTTCCCAGCATTCACAAACCCGCGTCACAGCGTTTACTGATTTACAGACCCGCGTCCCAGCGTTTACAGACCCGCGTCCCAGCGTTTACAGACCCGCGTCCCAGCATTTACAAACCCGCGTCCCAGCGTTTACAGACCCGCGTCCCAGCGTTTACAGAGTTACAGACCCACGTCCCAGCGTTTACAGACCCGCCTCCCAGTGTTTACAGAGTGACAGACCCGCTTCCCAGTGTTTACAGACCCATGTCCCAGCGTTTACAGACCCGCGTCCCAGCGTTTACAGAGTCACAGACCCGCATCCCAGCGTTTACAGACCCGCGTCCCAGCGTTTACAGAGTCACAGACCCGCATCCCAGCGTTTACAGACCCGCGTCCCAGCGTTTACAGACCCGCGTCCCAGCGTTTACAGACCCGCGTCCCAGCGTTTACAGAGTCACAGACCCACGTCCCAGCGTTTACAGACCCGCGTCACTGCGTTTACAGACCCGCGTCCCAGTGTTTACAGACCCGCATCCCAGCGTTTACAGACCCGCCTCCCAGCGTTTACAGAGTGACAGACCCGCTTCCCAGTGTTTACAGACCCGCGTCCCTGCGTTTACAGACCCGCGTCCCAGCGTTTACTGAGTCACAGACCCGCATCCCAGCGTTTACAGACCCGCGTCCCAGCGTTTACAGAGTCACAGTCCCGCATCCCAGCGTTTACAGACCCGCGCCCCAGCGTTTACATACCCGCGTCCCAGCGTTTACAGACCCGCGTCCCAGCATTTACAGAGTTACAGACCCGTGTCCCAGCGTTTACATAGTTACAGAGCCGCTTCCCAGCATTCACAAACCCGCGTCACAGCGTTTACTGATTTACAGACCCGCGTCCCAGCGTTTACAGACCCGCGTCCCAGCGTTTACAGACCCGCGTCCCAGCGTTTGCAAACCCGCGTCCCAGCGTTTACAGACCCGCGTCCCAGCGTTTACAGAGTTACAGACCCACGTCCCAGCGTTTACAGAGTTACAGACACACGTCCCAGCGTTTACAGACCCGCGTCCCAGCGTTTACAGACCCGCGTCCCAGCGTTTACAGAGTTACAGACACACGTCCCAGCATTTACAGACCCGCCTCCCAGTGTTTACAGAGTGACAGACCCGCTTCCCAGTGTTTACAGACCCGCGTCCCAGCGTTTACAGACCCGCGTCCCAGCGTTTACAGAGTCACAGACCCGCATCCCAGCGTTTACAGACCCGCGTCCCAGCGTTTACAGAGTCACAGACCCGCATCCCAGCGTTTACAGAGTTACAGACCCGCGTCCCAGCATTTACAGAGTTACAGACCCGCGTGCCTGTCTTTACAGACCCACGTCCCAGTGTTTACAGAGTTTCAGACCCACATCCCAGCATTTATAGACCCACGCCCCAGCGTTTATAGACCCGCGTCCCAGCGTTTACAGTTACAGTCCCGCGTCCCAGCGTTTACAGAGTTACAGACCCGCGTCGCAGCGTTTACAGACCCGCGTCCCAGCGTTTACAGACCCGCGTCCCAGGGTTTACAGACCCGCGTCCCAGCATTTACAGAGTTACAGACCCATGTTCCAGTGTTTACAGAGTTACAGACATACGTCCCAGCGTTTACAGACCCGCGTCCCAGTGTTTACAGACCCGCATCCCAGCGTTTACAGAGTTACAGACCCGCGTCCCAGCGTTTACAGACCCGCGTCCCAGCGTTTACAGACCCGCATCCCAGCGTTTACAGACCCACAGACCCGCGTCCCAGCGTTTACAGACCCGCGTCCCAGCGTTTACAGACCCGCGTCCCAGCGTTTACAGACCCGCGTCCCAGCGTTTACAGACCCGTGTCCCAGCGTTTACAGACACGCGCCCCAGCATTTACAGACCCGCGTCCCAGCGTTTACAGAGTTACAGACCCGTGTCCCAGCGTTTACAGACCCGCATCCCAGCGTTTACAGACCTGCGTCCCAGCGTTTACAGAGTTACAGACCCGCGTCCCAGCATTTACAGAGTTACAAACACGCGTCCCAGCGTTTACAGACCCGCGTCCCAGCGTTTACAGAGTTACAGACCCGCGCCCCAGCGTTTACATACCCGCGTCCCAGCGTTTACAGACCCGCGTCCCAGCATTTACAGAGTTACAGACCCGTGTCCCAGCGTTTACAGAGTTACAGAGCCGCTTCCCAGCATTCACAAACCCGCGTCACAGCGTTTACTGATTTACAGACCCGCGTCCCAGCGTTTACAGACCCGCGTCCCAGCGTTTACAGACCCGCGTCCCAGCATTTACAAACCTGCGTCCCAGCGTTTACAGACACGCGTCCCAGCGTTTACAGAGTTACAGACCCACGTCCCAGCGTTTACAGAGTTACAGACACACGTCCCAGCGTTTACAGACCCGCGTCCCAGCGTTTACAAAGTTACAGACACACGTCCCAGCATTTACAGACCCGCCTCCCAGTGTTTACAGAGTGACAGACCCGCTTCCCAGTGTTTACAGACCCGCGTCCCAGCGTTTACAGACCCGCGTCCCAGCGTTTACAGAGTCACAGACCCGCATCCCAGCGTTTACAGACCCGCGTCCCAGCGTTTACAGAGTCACAGACCCGCATCCCAGCGTTTACAGACCCGCGTCCCAGCGTTTACAGACCCGCGTCCCAGCGTTTACAGACCCGCGTCTCAGCGTTTACAGACCCGCGTCCCAGCGTTTACAGAGTCACAGACCCGCGTCCCAGCGTTTAGAGACCCGCGTCACTGCGTTTATAGACCCGCGTCCCAGTGTTTACAGACCCGCAACCCAGCGTTTACAGACCCGCCTCCCAGCGTTTACAGAGTGACAGACCCGCTTCCCAGTGTTTACAGACCCGCTTCCCAGTGTTTACAGACCCGTAAACCCAGCGTTTACAGACCCGCGTCCCAGCGTTTACAGACCCGCGTCACAGCGTTTACTGAGTCACAGACCCGCATCCCAGCGTTTACAGACCCGCGTCCCAGCGTTTACAGAGTCACAGTCCCGCATCCCAGCGTTTACAGACCCGCGTCCCAGCGTTTACAGACCCGCGTCCCAGCGTTTACAGACCCGCGTCCCAGCGTTTACAGAGTCACAGACCCGCGTCCCAGCATTTACAGACCCGCGTCCCAGCGTTTACAGACCCGCGTCCCAGCGTTTACAGACCCGCGTCCCAGCGTTTACAGAGTCACAGACCCGCGTCCCAGCGTTTACAGACCCGCGTCCCAGCGTTTACAGACCCGCGTCCCAGCGTTTACAGACCCGCGTCCCAGCGTTTACAGACACGCGCCCCAGCGTTTACAGACCCGCGTACCAGCGTTTACAGAGTTACAAACACGCGTCCCAGCATTTACAGACCCGCGTCCCAACGTTTACAGACCCGCGTCCCAGCGTTTACAGACCCACAGACCCGCGTCCCAGCGTTTACAGACCCGCGTCCCAGCGTTTACAGACCCGCGTCCCAGCGTTTACAGACCCGCGTCCCAGCGTTTACAGAGTCACAGACCCGCGTCCCAGCATTTACAGACCCGCGTCCCAGCGTTTACAGACCCGCGTCCCAGCGTTTACAGACACGCGCCCCAGCGTTTACAGACCCGCGTACCAGCGTTTACAGAGTTACAAACACGCGTCCCAGCATTTACAGACCCGCGTCCCAGCGTTTACAGACCCGCGTGCCTGCGTTTACAGAGTTACAGACCCGCGCCCCAGCGTTTACATACCCGCGTCCCAGCGTTTACAGACCCGCGTCCCAGCATTTACAGAGTTACAGACCCGTGTCCCAGCGTTTACAGAGTTACAGAGCCGCATCCCAGCATTCACAAACCCGCGTCACAGCATTTACTGATTTACAGACCCGCGTCCCAGCGTTTACAGACCCGCGTCCCAGCATTTACAAACCCGCGTCCCAGCGTTTACAGACCCGCGTCCCAGCGTTTACAGACCCGCGTCCCAGCGTTTACAGACGCGCGTCCCAGCGTTTACAGACGCGCGTCCCAGCGTTTACAGACCCGCGTCCCAGCGTTTACAGACCCGCGTCGCAGCGTTTACAGACCCATGTCCCAGCGTTTAAAGACACCAGCCCCAGCGTTTACAGACCCGCATCCCAGCGTTTACAGAGTTACAGACCCGCGTCCCAGCGTTTACAGAGTTACAGACCCGCGTGCCTGTCTTTACAGACCCACGTCCCAGCGTTTACAGAGTTTCAGACCCACATCCCAGCATTTATAGACCCACGCCCCAGCGTTTATAGACCCGCGTCCCCGCGTCCCAGCGTTTACAGTTACAGTCCCGCGTCGCAGCGTTTACAGAGTTACAGACCCGCGTCGCAGCGTTTACAGACCCGCGTCCCAGCGTTTACAGACTCGCGTCCCAGGGTTTACAGACCCGCGTCCCAGCATTTACAGAGTTACAGACCCATGTTCCAGTGTTTACAGAGTTACAGACATACGTCCCAGCGTTTACAGACCCGCGTCCCAGTGTTTACAGACCCGCATCCCAGCGTTTACAGAGTTACAGACCCGCACCCCAGCGTTTACAGAGTTACAGACACGCGTCGCAGCGTTTACAGACCCGCGTCCCAGCGTTTACAGAGTTACAGACACACGTCCCAGCGTTTACAGACCCGCGTCCCGGCATTTACAGACCCGCCTCCCAGCGTTTACAGAGTGACAGACCCGCGTCCCAGTGCTTACAGACCCGCGTCCCAGTGTTTACAGACCCGCGTCCCAGCATTTACAGAGTCACAGACCCGCGTCCCAGCGTTTACAGACCCGTGTCACTGCATTTACGGACCCGCGTCCCAGCGTTTACAGCGTTACAGACCCACGTCCCAGCGTTTACAGAGTTACAGACCCGCGTCGCAGCGTTTACAGACCCGCGTCGCAGCGTTTACAGACCCGCGTCCCAGGGTTTACCGACCCGCGTCCCAACATTTACAGAGTTACAGACCCATGTTCCAGTGTTTACAGAGTTACAGACATACGTCCCAGCGTTTACAGACCCGCGTCCCAGTGTTTACAGACCCGCATCCCAGCGTTTACAGAGTTACAGACCCGCACCCCAGCGTTTACAGAGTTACAGACACGCGTCGCAGCGTTTACAGACCCGCGTCCCAGCGTTTACAGAGTTACAGACACACGTCCCAGCGTTTACAGACCCGCGTCCCGGCATTTACAGACCCGCCTCCCAGCGTTTACAGAGTGACAGACCCGCGTCCCAGCGTTTACAGACACGCGTCCCAGCGTTTACAGACCCGCGTCCCAGCGTTTACAGACACGCGCCCCAGCGTTTACAGACCCGCGTACCAGCGTTTACAGAGTTACAGACCCGTGTCCCAGCGTTTACAGACCCGTGTCCCAGCGTTTACAGACCCGCGTCCCAGCGTTTACAGACCTGCGTCCCAGCGTTTACAGAGTTACAGACCCGCGTCCCAGCATTTACAGAGTTACAAACACGCGTCCCAGCGTTTACAGACCCGCGTCCCAGCGTTTACAGACCCGCGTCCCAGCGTTTACAGAGTTACAGACCCGCGCCCCAGCGTTTACATACCCGCGTCCCAGCGTTTACAGACCCGCGTCCCAGCATTTACAGAGTTACAGACCCGTGTCCCAGCGTTTACAGAGTTACAGAGCCGCTTCCCAGCATTCACAAACCCGCGTCACAGCGTTTACTGATTTACAGACCCGCGTCCCAGCGTTTACAGACCCGCGTCCCAGCGTTTACAGACCCGCCTCCCAGCATTTACAAACCCGCGTCCCAGCGTTTACAGACCCGCGTCCCAGCGTTTACAGAGTTACAGACCCACGTCCCAGCGTTTACAGACCCGCCTCCCAGTGTTTACAGAGTGACAGACCCGCTTCCCAGTGTTTACAGACCCATGTCCCAGCGTTTACAGACCCGCGTCCCAGCGTTTACAGAGTCACAGACCCGCATCCCAGCGTTTACAGAGTCACAGACCCGCATCCCAGCGTTTACAGACCCGCGTCCCAGCGTTTACAGACCCGCGTCCCAGCGTTTACAGACCCGCGTCCCAGCGTTTACAGAGTCACAGACCCGCGTCCCAGCGTTTACAGACCCGCGTCACTGCGTTTACAGACCCGCGTCCCAGTGTTTACAGACCCGCATCCCAGCGTTTACAGACCCGCCTCCCAGCGTTTACAGAGTGACAGACCCGCTTCCCAGTGTTTACAGACCCGCGTCCCAGCGTTTACAGACCCGCGTCCCAGCGTTTACTGAGTCACAGACCCGCATCCCAGCGTTTACAGACCCGCGTCCCAGCGTTTACAGAGTCACAGTCCCGCATCCCAGCGTTTACAGACCCGCGCCCCAGCGTTTACATACCCGCGTCCCAGCGTTTACAGACCCGCGTCCCAGCATTTACAGAGTTACAGACCCGTGTCCCAGCGTTTACAGAGTTACAGAGCCGCTTCCCAGCATTCACAAACCCGCGTCACAGCGTTTACTGATTTACAGACCCGCGTCCCAGCGTTTACAGACCCGCGTCCCAGCGTTTACAGACCCGCGTCCCAGCATTTGCAAACCCGCGTCCCAGCGTTTACAGACCCGCGTCCCAGCGTTTACAGAGTTACAGACCCACGTCCCAGCGTTTACAGAGTTACAGACACACGTCCCAGCGTTTACAGACCCGCGTCCCAGCGTTTACAGACCCGCGTCCCAGCGTTTACAGAGTTACAGACACACGTCCCAGCATTTACAGACCCGTCTCCCAGTGTTTACAGAGTGACAGACCCGCTTCCCAGTGTTTACAGACCCGCGTCCCAGCGTTTACAGACCCGCGTCCCAGCGTTTACAGAGTCACAGACCCGCATCCCAGCGTTTACAGACCCGCGTCCCAGCGTTTACAGAGTCACAGACCCGCATCCCAGCGTTTACAGAGTTACAGACCCGCGTCCCAGCGTTTACAGAGTTACAGACCCGCGTGCCTGTCTTTACAGACCCACGTCCCAGTGTTTACAGAGTTTCAGACCCTCATCCCAGCATTTATAGACCCACGCCCCAGCGTTTATAGACCCGCGTCCCAGCGTTTACAGTTACAGTCCCGCGTCCCAGCGTTTACAGAGTTACAGACCCGCGTCGCAGCGTTTACAGACCCGCGTCCCAGCGTTTACAGACCCGCGTCCCAGGGTTTACAGACCCGCGTCCCAGCATTTACAGAGTTACAGACCCATGTTCCAGTGTTTACAGAGTTACAGACATACGTCCCAGCGTTTACAGACCCGCGTCCCAGTGTTTACAGACCCGCATCCCAGCGTTTACAGAGTTACAGACCCGCGTCCCAGCGTTTACAGAGTTACAGACACGCGTCGCAGCGTTTACAGACCCGCGTCCCAGCGTTTACAGAGTTACAGACACACGTCCCAGCGTTTACAGACCCGCGTCCCGGCATTTACAGACCCGCCTCCCAGTGTTTACAGAGTGACAGACCCGCGTCCCAGTGCTTACAGACCCGCGTCCCAGTGTTTACAGACCCGCGTCCCAGCATTTACAGAGTCACAGACCCGCGTCCCAGCGTTTACAGACCCGTGTCACTGCATTTACGGACCCGCGTCCCAGCGTTTACAGCGTTACAGACCCACGTCCCAGCGTTTACAGAGTTACAGACCCGCGCCCCAGCGTTTAGAGTTACAGACCCGCGTCCCAGCGTTTACAGAGTTACAGATCCATGTCCCAGCGTTTACAGAGTTACAGACCCGCGTCCCAGCATTTACAGACCCGCGTCCCAGCGTTTACAGAGTCACAGACCCGCGTCCCAGCATTTACAGACACGCGTCCCAGCGTTTACAGACCCGCGTCCCAGCGTTTACAGACACGCGCCCCAGCGTTTACAGACCCGCGTACCAGCGTTTACAGAGTTACAGACCCGTGTCCCAGCGTTTACAGACCCGTGTCCCAGCGTTTACAGACCCGCGTCCCAGCGTTTACAGACCTGCGTCCCAGCGTTTACAGAGTTACAGACCCGCGTCCCAGCATTTACAGAGTTACAAACACGCGTCCCAGCGTTTACAGACCCGCGTCCCAGCGTTTACAGACCCGCGTCCCAGCGTTTACAGAGTTACAGACCCGCGCCCCAGCGTTTACATACCCGCGTCCCAGCGTTTACAGACCCGCGTCCCAGCATTTACAGAGTTACAGACCCGTGTCCCAGCGTTTACAGAGTTACAGAGCCGCTTCCCAGCATTCACAAACCCGCGTCACAGCGTTTACTGATTTACAGACCCGCGTCCCAGCGTTTACAGACCCGCGTCCCAGCGTTTACAGACCCGCGTCCCAGCATTTACAAACCCGCGTCCCAGCGTTTACAGACCCGCGTCCCAGCGTTTACAGAGTTACAGACCCACGTCCCAGCGTTTACAGACCCGCCTCCCAGTGTTTACAGAGTGACAGACCCGCTTCCCAGTGTTTACAGACCCATGTCCCAGCGTTTACAGACCCGCGTCCCAGCGTTTACAGAGTCACAGACCCGCATCCCAGCGTTTACAGACCCGCGTCCCAGCGTTTACAGAGTCACAGACCCGCATCCCAGCGTTTACAGACCCGCGTCCCAGCGTTTACAGACCCGCGTCCCAGCGTTTACAGACCCGCGTCCCAGCGTTTACAGAGTCACAGACCCACGTCCCAGCGTTTACAGACCCGCGTCACTGCGTTTACAGACCCGCGTCCCAGTGTTTACAGACCCGCATCCCAGCGTTTACAGACCCGCCTCCCAGCGTTTACAGAGTGACAGACCCGCTTCCCAGTGTTTACAGACCCGCGTCCCAGCGTTTACAGACCCGCGTCCCAGCGTTTACTGAGTCACAGACCCGCATCCCAGCGTTTACAGACCCGCGTCCCAGCGTTTACAGAGTCACAGTCCCGCATCCCAGCGTTTGCAGACCCGCGCCCCAGCGTTTACATACCCGCGTCCCAGCGTTTACAGACCCGCGTCCCAGCATTTACAGAGTTACAGACCCGTGTCCCAGCGTTTACATAGTTACAGAGCCGCTTCCCAGCATTCACAAACCCGCGTCACAGCGTTTACTGATTTACAGACCCGCGTCCCAGCGTTTACAGACCCGCGTCCCAGCGTTTACAGACCCGCGTCCCAGCGTTTGCAAACCCGCGTCCCAGCGTTTACAGACCCGCGTCCCAGCGTTTACAGAGTTACAGACCCACGTCCCAGCGTTTACAGAGTTACAGACACACGTCCCAGCGTTTACAGACCCGCGTCCCAGCGTTTACAGACCCGCGTCCCAGCGTTTACAGAGTTACAGACACACGTCCCAGCATTTACAGACCCGCCTCCCAGTGTTTACAGAGTGACAGACCCGCTTCCCAGTGTTTACAGACCCGCGTCCCAGCGTTTACAGACCCGCGTCCCAGCGTTTACAGAGTCACAGACCCGCATCCCAGCGTTTACAGACCCGCGTCCCAGCGTTTACAGAGTCACAGACCCGCATCCCAGCGTTTACAGAGTTACAGACCCGCGTCCCAGCATTTACAGAGTTACAGACCCGCGTGCCTGTCTTTACAGACCCACGTCCCAGTGTTTACAGAGTTTCAGACCCACATCCCAGCATTTATAGACCCACGCCCCAGCGTTTATAGACCCGCGTCCCAGCGTTTACAGTTACAGTCCCGCGTCCCAGCGTTTACAGAGTTACAGACCCGCGTCGCAGCGTTTACAGACCCGCGTCCCAGCGTTTACAGACCCGCGTCCCAGGGTTTACAGACCCGCGTCCCAGCATTTACAGAGTTACAGACCCATGTTCCAGTGTTTACAGAGTTACAGACATACGTCCCAGCGTTTACAGACCCGCGTCCCAGTGTTTACAGACCCGCATCCCAGCGTTTACAGAGTTACAGACCCGCGTCCCAGCGTTTACAGACCCGCGTCCCAGCGTTTACAGACCCGCATCCCAGCGTTTACAGACCCACAGACCCGCGTCCCAGCGTTTACAGACCCGCGTCCCAGCGTTTACAGACCCGCGTCCCAGCGTTTACAGACCCGCGTCCCAGCGTTTACAGACCCGTGTCCCAGCGTTTACAGACACGCGCCCCAGCGTTTACAGACCCGCGTCCCAGCGTTTACAGAGTTACAGACCCGTGTCCCAGCGTTTACAGACCCGCATCCCAGCGTTTACAGACCTGCGTCCCAGCGTTTACAGAGTTACAGACCCGCGTCCCAGCATTTACAGAGTTACAAACACGCGTCCCAGCGTTTACAGACCCGCGTCCCAGCGTTTACAGAGTTACAGACCCGCGCCCCAGCGTTTACATACCCGCGTCCCAGCGTTTACAGACCCGCGTCCCAGCATTTACAGAGTTACAGACCCGTGTCCCAGCGTTTACAGAGTTACAGAGCCGCTTCCCAGCATTCACAAACCCGCGTCACAGCGTTTACTGATTTACAGACCCGCGTCCCAGCGTTTACAGACCCGCGTGCCAGCGTTTACAGACCCGCGTCCCAGCATTTACAAACCTGCGTCCCAGCGTTTACAGACACGCGTCCCAGCGTTTACAGAGTTACAGACCCACGTCCCAGCGTTTACAGAGTTACAGACACACGTCCCAGCGTTTACAGACCCGCGTCCCAGCGTTTACAAAGTTACAGACACACGTCCCAGCATTTACAGACCCGCCTCCCAGTGTTTACAGAGTGACGGACCCGCTTCCCAGTGTTTACAGACCCGCGTCCCAGCGTTTACAGACCCGCGTCCCAGCGTTTACAGAGTCACAGACCCGCATCCCAGCGTTTACAGACCCGCGTCCCAGCGTTTACAGAGTCACAGACCCGCATCCCAGCGTTTACAGACCCGCGTCCCAGCGTTTACAGACCCGCGTCCCAGCGTTTACAGACCCGCGTCTCAGCGTTTACAGACCCGCGTCCCAGCGTTTACAGAGTCACAGACCCGCGTCCCAGCGTTTAGAGACCCGCGTCACTGCGTTTATAGACCCGCGTCCCAGTGTTTACAGACCCGCAACCCAGCGTTTACAGACCCGCCTCCCAGCGTTTACAGAGTGACAGACCCGCTTCCCAGTGTTTACAGACCCGCTTCCCAGTGTTTACAGACCCGTAAACCCAGCGTTTACAGACCCGCGTCCCAGCGTTTACAGACCCGCGTCCCAGCGTTTACTGAGTCACAGACCCGCATCCCAGCGTTTACAGACCCGCGTCCCAGCGTTTACAGAGTCACAGTCCCGCATCCCAGCGTTTACAGACCCGCGTCCCAGCGTTTACAGACCCGCGTCCCAGCGTTTACAGACCCGCGTCCCAGCGTTTACAGAGTCACAGACCCGCGTCCCAGCATTTACAGACCCGCGTCCCAGCGTTTACAGACCCGCGTCCCAGCGTTTACAGACCCGCATCCCAGCGTTTACAGACCCACAGACCCGCGTCCCAGCGTTTACAGACCCGCGTCCCAGCGTTTACAGACCCGCGTCCCAGCGTTTACAGACCCGCGTCCCAGCGTTTACAGAGTCACAGACCCGCGTCCCAGCGTTTACAGACCCGCGTCCCAGCGTTTACAGACCCGCGTCCCAGCGTTTACAGACACGCGCCCCAGCGTTTACAGACCCGCGTACCAGCGTTTACAGAGTTACAAACACGCGTCCCAGCATTTACAGACCCGCGTCCCAGCGTTTACAGACCCGCGTCCCAGCGTTTACAGAGTTACAGACCCGCGCCCCAGCGTTTACATACCCGCGTCCCAGCGTTTACAGACCCGCGTCCCAGCATTTACAGAGTTACAGCCCCGTGTCCCAGCGTTTACAGAGTTACAGAGCCGCTTCCCAGCATTCACAAACCCGCGTCACAGCATTTACTGATTTACAGACCCGCGTCCCAGCGTTTACAGACCCGCGTCCCAGCGTTTACAGACCCGCGTCCCAGCGTTTACAGACCCGCGTCCCAGCGTTTACAGACCCGTGTCCCAGCGTTTACAGACCCGCGTCGCAGCGTTTACAGAGTTACAGACCCGCGTCCCAGCGTTTACAGAGTTACAGACCCGCGTGCCTGTCTTTACAGACCCACGTCCCAGCGTTTACAGAGTTTCAGACCCACATCCCAGCATTTATAGACCCACGCCCCAGCGTTTATAGACCCGCGTCCCCGCGTCCCAGCGTTTACAGTTACAGTCCCGCGTCCCAGCGTTTACAGAGTTACAGACCCGCGTCGCAGCGTTTACAGACCCGCGTCCCAGCGTTTACAGACCCGCGTCCCAGGGTTTACAGTCCCACGTCCCAGCATTTACAGAGTTACAGACCCGTGTCCCAGCGTTTACAGACCCGCCTCCCAGTGTTTACAGAGTGACAGACCCGCGTCCCAGCGTTTACAGACACGCGCCCCAGCGTTTACAGACCCGCGTACCAGCGTTTACAGAGTTACAGACCCGTGTCCCAGCGTTTACAGACCCGCGTCCCAGCGTTTACAGACCTGCGTCCCAGCGTTTACAGAGTTACAGACCCGCGTCCCAGCATTTACAGAGTTACAAACACGCGTCCCAGCGTTTACAGACCCGCGTCCCAGCGTTTACAGACCCGCGTCCCAGCGTTTACAGAGTTACAGACCCACGCCCCAGCGTTTACATACCCGCGTCCCAGCGTTTACAGACCCGCGTCCCAGCATTTACAGAGTTACAGACCCGTGTCCCAGCGTTTACAGAGTTACAGAGCCGCTTCCCAGCATTCACAAACCCGCGTCACAGCGTTTACTGATTTACAGACCCGCGTCCCAGCGTTTACAGACCCGCGTCCCAGCGTTTACAGACCCGCGTCCCAGCATTTACAAACCCGCGTCCCAGCGTTTACAGACCCGCGTCCCAGCGTTTACAGAGTTACAGACCCACGTCCCAGCGTTTACAGAGTTACAGACACACGTCCCAGCGTTTACAGACCCGCGTCCCAGCGTTTACAGACCCGCGTCCCAGCGTTTACAGAGTTACAGACACACGTCCCAGCATTTACAGACCCGCCTCCCAGTGTTTACAGAGTGACAGATCCGCTTCCCAGTGTTTACAGACCCGCGTCCCAGCGTTTACAGACCCGCGTCCCAGCGTTTACAGAGTCACAGACCCGCATCCCAGCGTTTACAGACCCGCGTCCCAGCGTTTACAGAGTCACAGACCCGCATCCCAGCGTTTACACACCCGCATCCCAGCGTTTACAGACCCGCGTCCCAGCGTTTACAGAGTCACAGACCCGCGTCCCAGCGTTTACAGACCCGCGTCACTGCGTTTACAGACCCGCGTCCCAGTGTTTACAGACCCGCATCCCAGCGTTTACAGACCCGCCTCCCAGCGTTTACAGAGTGACAGACCCGCTTCCCAGTGTTTACAGACCCGCGTCCCAGCGTTTACAGACCCGCGTCCCAGCGTTTACTGAGTCACAGACCTGCATCCCAGCGTTTACAGACCCGCGTCCCAGCGTTTACAGAGTCACAGTCCCGCATCCCAGCGTTTACAGACCCGCGTCCCAGCGTTTACAGACCCGCGTCCCAGCGTTTACAGACCCGCGTCCCAGCGTTTACAGAGTCACAGACCCGCGTCCCAGCGTTTACAGACCCGCGTCCCAGCGTTTACAGACCCGCGTCCCAGCGTTTACAGAGTCACAGACCCGAATCCCAGCGTTTACAGACCCGCGTCCCAGCGTTTACAGACCCGCGTCCCAGCGTTTACAGACACGCGCCCCAGCGTTTACAGACCCGCGTACCAGCGTTTACAGAGTTACAAACACGCGTCCCAGCATTTACAGACCCGCGTCCCAGCGTTTACAGACCCGCGTCCCAGCGTTTACAGACCCACAGACCCGCGTCCCAGCGTTTACAGACCCGCGTCCCAGCGTTTACAGACCCGCGTCCCAGTTTTTACAGACCCGCGTCCCAGCGTTTACAGAGTCACAGACCCGCGTCCCAGCGTTTACAGACCCGCGTCCCAGCGTTTACAGACCCGCGTCCCAGCGTTTACAGACCCGCGTCCCAGCGTTTACAGACACGCGCCCCAGCGTTTACAGACCCGCGTACCAGCGTTTACAGAGTTACAAACACGCGTCCCAGCATTTACAGACCCGCGCCCCAGCGTTTACATACCCGCGTCCCAGCGTTTACAGACCCGCGTCCCAGCATTTACAGAGTTACAGACCCGTGTCCCAGCGTTTACAGAGTTACAGAGCCGCTTCCCAGCATTCACAAACCCGCGTCACAGCATTTACTGATTTACAGACCCGCGTCCCAGCGTTTACAGAACCGCGTCCCAGCGTTTACAGACCCGCGTCCCAGCGTTTACAGACCCGCGTCCCAGCGTTTACAGACCCGCGTCCCAGCGTTTACAGACCCGCGTCGCAGCGTTTACAGACCCGCGTCCCAGCGTTTACAGACCCGCGTCCCAGCGTTTACAGAGTTACAGACCCGCGCCCCAGCGTTTACATACCCGCGTCCCAGCGTTTACAGACCCGCGTCCCAGCATTTACAGAGTTACAGACCCGTGTCCCAGCGTTTACAGAGTTACAGAGCCGCTTCCCAGCATTCACAAACCCGCGTCACAGCGTTTACTGATTTACAGACCCGCGTCCCAGCGTTTACAGACCCGCGTCCCAGCGTTTACAGACCCGCGTCCCAGCATTTACAAACCCGCGTCCCAGCGTTTACAGACCCGCGTCCCAGCGTTTACAGAGTTACAGACCCACGTCCCAGCGTTTACAGAGTTACAGACACACGTCCCAGCGTTTACAGACCCGCGTCCCAGCGTTTACAGACCCGCGTCCCAGCGTTTACAGAGTTACAGACACACGTCCCAGCATTTACAGACCCGCCTCCCAGTGTTTACAGAGTGACAGACCCGCTTCCCAGTGTTTACAGACCCGCGTCCCAGCGTTTACAGAGTCACAGACCCGCATCCCAGCGTTTACAGACCCGCGTCCCAGCGTTTACAGAGTCACAGACCCGCATCCCAGCGTTTACAGACCCGCGTCCCAGCGTTTACAGACCCGCGTCCCAGCGTTTACAGAGTCACAGTCCCGCGTCCCAGCGTTTACAGACCCGCGTCCCAGCGTTTACAGACCCGCGTCACTGCGTTTACAGACCCGCGTCCCAGTGTTTACAGACCCGCATCTCAGCGTTTACAGACCCGCCTCCCAGCGTTTACAGAGTGACAGACCCGCTTCCCAGTGTTTACAGACCCGCGTCCCAGCGTTTACAGACCCGCGTCCCAGCGTTTACAGAGTCACAGACCCGCATCCCAGCGTTTACAGACCCGCGTCCCAGCGTTTACAGAGTCACAGTCCCGCATCCCAGCGTTTACAGACCCGCGTCCCAGCGTTTACAGACCCGCGTCCCAGCGTTTACAGACCCGCGTCCCAGCGTTTACAGAGTCACAGACCCGCGTCCCAGCGTTTACAGACCCGCGTCCCAGCGTTTACAGACCCGCGTCCCAGCGTTTACAGACCCGCGTCCCAGCGTTTACAGACCCGCGTCCCAGCGTTTACAGAGTCACAGACCCGCGTCCCAGCGTTTACAGACCCGCGTCCCAGCGTTTACAGACCCGCGTCCCAGCGTTTACAGACACGCGCCCCAGCGTTTACAGACCCGCGTACCAGCGTTTACAGAGTTACAAACATGCGTCCCAGCATTTACAGACCCGCGTCCCAGCGTTTACAGACCTGCGTCCCAGCGTTTACAGAGTTACAGACCCGCGTCCCAGCATTTACAGAGTTACAAACACGCGTCCCAGCGTTTACAGACCCGCGTCCCAGCGTTTACAGACCCGCGTCCCAGCGTTTACAGAGTTACAGACCCGCGCCCCAGCGTTTACATACCCGCGTCCCAGCGTTTACAGACCCGCGTCCCAGCATTTACAGAGTTACAGACCCGTGTCCCAGCGTTTACAGAGTTACAGAGCCGCTTCCCAGCATTCACAAACCCGCGTCACAGCGTTTACTGATTTACAGACCCGCGTCCCAGCGTTTACAGACCCGCGTCCCAGCGTTTACAGACCCGCGTCCCAGCATTTACAAACCCGCGTCCCAGCGTTTACAGACCCGCGTCCCAGCGTTTACAGAGTTACAGACCCACGTCCCAGCGTTTACAGAGTTACAGACACACGTCCCAGCGTTTACAGACCCGCGTCCCAGCGTTTACAGACCCGCGTCCCAGCGTTTACAGAGTTACAGACACACGTCCCAGCATTTACAGACCCGCCTCCCAGTGTTTACAGAGTGACAGACCCGCTTCCCAGTGTTTACAGACCCGCGTCCCAGCGTTTACAGACCCGTGTCCCAGCGTTTACAGAGTCACAGACACGCATCCCAGCGTTTACAGACCCGCGTCCCAGCGTTTACAGAGTCACAGACCCGCATCCCAGCGTTTACAGACCCGCGTCCCAGCGTTTACAGACCCGCGTCCCAGCGTTTACAGAGTCACAGACCCGCGTCCCAGCGTTTACAGACCCGCGTCACTGCGTTTACAGACCCGCGTCCCAGTGTTTACAGACCCGCATCCCAGCGTTTACAGACCCGCCTCCCAGCGTTTACAGAGTGACAGACCCGCTTCCCAGTGTTTACAGACCCGCGTCCCAGCGTTTACAGACCCGCGTCCCAGCGTTTACAGAGTCACAGACCCGCATCCCAGCGTTTACAGACCCGCGTCCCAGCGTTTACAGAGTCACAGTCCCGCATCCCAGCGTTTACAGACCCGCGTCCCAGCGTTTACAGACCCGCGTCCCAGCGTTTACAGACCCGCGTCCCAGCGTTTACAGAGTCACAGACCCGCGTCCCAGCGTTTACAGACCCGCGTCCCAGCGTTTACAGACCCGCGTCCCAGCGTTTACAGACCCGCATCCCAGCGTTTACAGACACGCGCCCCAGCGTTTACAGACCCGCGTACCAGCGTTTACAGAGTTACAAACACGCGTCCCAGCATTTACAGACCCGCGTCCCAGCGTTTACAGACCCGCGTCCCAGCGTTTACAGAGTTACAGACCCGCGCCCCAGCGTTTACATACCCGCGTCCCAGCGTTTACAGACCCGCGTCCCAGCATTTACAGAGTTACAGACCCGTGTCCCAGCGTTTACAGAGTTACAGAGCCGCTTCCCAGCATTCACAAACCCGCGTCACAGCATTTACTGATTTACAGACCCGCGTCCCAGCGTTTACAGACCCGCGTCCCAGCATTTACAAACCCGCGTCCCAGCGTTTACAGACCCGCGTCCCAGCGTTTACAGACCCGCGTCACAGCGTTTACAGACCCGCGTCGCAGCGTTTACAGACCCATGTCCCAGCGTTTAAAGACACCAGCCCCAGCGTTTACAGACCCGCGTCCCAGCGTTTACAGAGTTACAGACCCGCGTCCCAGCGTTTACAGAGTTACAGACCCGCGTGCCTGTCTTTACAGACCCACGTCCCAGCGTTTACAGAGTTTCAGACCCACATCCCAGCATTTATAGACCCACGCCCCAGCGTTTATAGACCCGCGTCCCCGCGTCCCAGCGTTTACAGTTACAGTCCCGCGTCCCAGCGTTTACAGAGTTACAGACCCGCGTCCCAGCGTTTACAGACCCGCGTCCCAGCGTTTACAGACCCGCGTCCCAGGGTTTACAGACCCGCGTCCCAGCATTTACAGAGTTACAGACCCATGTTCCAGTGTTTACAGAGTTACAGACATACGTCCCAGTGTTTACAGACCCGCGTCCCAGTGTTTACAGACCCGCATCCCAGCGTTTACAGAGTTACAGACCCGCACCCCAGCATTTACAGAGTTACAGACACGCGTCGCAGTGTTTACAGACCCGCATCCCAGCGTTTACAGACCCGCGTCCCAGCGTTTACAGAGTCACAGTCCCGCATCCCAGCGTTTACAGACCCGCGTCCCAGCGTTTACAGACCCGCGTCCCAGCGTTTACAGACCCGCGTCCCAGCGTTTACAGAGTCACAGACCCGCGTCCCAGCGTTTACAGACCCGCGTCCCAGCGTTTACAGACCCGCATCCCAGCGTTTACAGACCCGCGTCCCAGCGTTTACAGAGTCACAGACCCGCGTCCCAGCGTTTACAGACCTGCGTCCCAGCGTTTACAGACCCGCGTCCCAGCGTTTACAGACACGCGCCCCAGCGTTTACAGACACGCGCCCCAGCGTTTACAGACCCGCGTACCAGCGTTTACAGACTTACAAACATGCGTCCCAGCATTTACAGACCCGCGTCCCAGCGTTTACAGACCCACAGACCCGCGTCCCAGCGTTTACAGACCCGCGTCCCAGCGTTTACAGACCCGCGTCCCAGCGTTTACAGACCCGCGTCCCAGCGTTTACAGACCCGCGTCCCAGCGTTTACAGACCCGCGCCCCAGCGTTTACAGAGTTACAAACACGCGTCCCAGCATTTACAGACCCGCGTCCCAGCGTTTACAGACCCGTGTCCCAGCGTTTACAGAGTTACAGACCCGCGCCCCAGCGTTTACATACCCGCGTCCCAGCGTTTACAGACCCGCGTCCCAGCATTTACAGAGTTACAGACCCGTGTCCCAGCGTTTACAGAGTTACAGAGCCGCTTCCCAGCATTCACATACCCGCGTCACAGCATTTACTGATTTACAGACCCGCGTCCCAGCGTTTACAGACCCGCGTCCCAGCATTTACAAACCCGCGTCCCAGCGTTTACAGACCCGCGTCCCAGCGTTTACAGACCCGCGTCCCAGCGTTTACAGACCCGCGTCCCAGCGTTTACAGACCCGCGTCGCAGCGTTTACAGACCCATGTCCCAGCGTTTAAAGACACCAGCCCCAGCGTTTACAGACCCGCATCCCAGCGTTTACAGAGTTACAGACCCGCGTCCCAGCGTTTACAGAGTTACAGACCCGCGTGCCTGTCTTTACAGACCCACGTCCCAGCGTTTACAGAGTTTCAGACCCACATCCCAGCATTTATAGACCCACGCCCCAGCGTTTATAGACCCGCGTCCCCGCGTCCCAGCGTTTACAGTTACAGTCCCGCGTCCCAGCGTTTACAGAGTTACAGACCCGCGTCGCAGCGTTTACAGACCCGCGTCCCAGGGTTTACAGACCCGCGTCCCAGCATTTACAGAGTTACAGACCCATGTTCCAGTGTTTACAGAGTTACAGACATACGTCCCAGCGTTTACAGACCCGCGTCCCAGTGTTTACAGACCCGCATCCCAGCGTTTACAGAGTTACAGACCCGCACCCCAGCGTTTACAGAGTTACAGACACGCGTCGCAGCGTTTACAGACCCGCGTCCCAGCGTTTACAGAGTTACAGACACACGTCCCAGCGTTTACAGACCCGCGTCCCGGCATTTACAGACCCGCCTCCCAGCATTTACAGAGTGACAGACCCGCGTCCCAGTGCTTACAGACCCGCGTCCCAGTGTTTACAGACCCGCGTCCCAGCATTTACAGAGTCACAGACCCGCGTCCCAGCGTTTACAGACCCGTGTCACTGCATTTACGGACCCGCGTCCCAGCGTTTACAGCGTTACAGACCCACGTCCCAGCGTTTACAGAGTTACAGACCCGCGTCGCAGCGTTTACAGACCCGCGTCCCAGCGTTTACAGACCCGCGTCCCAGGGTTTACAGACCCGCGTCCCAGCATTTACAGAGTTACAGACCCATGTTCCAGTGTTTACAGAGTTACAGACATACGTCCCAGCGTTTACAGACCCGCGTCCCAGTGTTTACAGACCCGCATCCCAGCGTTTACAGAGTTACAGACCCACACCCCAGCGTTTACAGAGTTACAGACACGCGTCGCAGCGTTTACAGACCCGCGTCCCAGCGTTTACAGAGTTACAGACACACGTCCCAGCGTTTACAGACCCGCGTCCCGGCATTTACAGACCCGCCTCCCAGCGTTTACAGAGTGACAGACCCGCGTCCCAGTGCTTACAGACCCGCGTCCCAGTGTTTACAGACCCGCGTCCCAGCATTTACAGAGTCACAGACCCGCGTCCCAGCATTTACAGAGTCACAGACCCGCGTCCCAGCGTTTACAGACCCGTGTCACTGCATTTACGGACCCGCGTCCCAGCGTTTACAGCGTTACAGACCCACGTCCCAGCGTTTACAGAGTTACAGACCCGCGCCCCAGCGTTTAGAGTTACAGACCCGCGTCCCAGCGTTTACAGAGTTACAGATCCATGTCCCAGCGTTTACAGAGTTACAGACCCGCGTCCCAGCATTTACAGACCCGCGTCCCAGCGTTTACAGAGTCACAGACCCGCGTCCCAGCGTTTACAGACACGCGTCCCAGCGTTTACAGACCCGCGTCCCAGCGTTTACAGACACGCGCCCCAGCGTTTACAGACCCGCGTACCAGCGTTTACAGAGTTACAGACCCGTGTCCCAGCGTTTACAGACCCGCGTCCCAGCGTTTACAGACCTGCGTCCCAGCGTTTACAGAGTTACAGACCCGCGTCCCAGCATTTACAGAGTTACAAACACGCGTCCCAGCGTTTACAGACCCGCGTCCCAGCGTTTACAGACCCGCGTCCCAGCGTTTACAGAGTTACAGACCCGCGCCCCAGCGTTTACATACCCGCGTCCCAGCGTTTACAGACCCGCGTCCCAGCATTTACAGAGTTACAGACCCGTGTCCCAGCGTTTACAGAGTTACAGAGCCGCTTCCCAGCATTCACAAACCCGCGTCACAGCATTTACTGATTTACAGACCCGCGTCCCAGCGTTTACAGACCCGCGTGCCAGCATTTACAAACCCGCGTCCCAGCATTTACAGACCCGCGTCCAAGCGTTTACAGACCCGCGTCCCAGCGTTTACAGACCCGCGTCGCAGCGTTTACAGAGTTACAGACCCACGTCCCAGCGTTTACAGACCCGCGTCCCAGCGTTTACAGACCCGCGTCCCAGCGTTTACAGAGTTACAGACACACGTCCCAGCATTTACAGACCCGCCTCCCAGTGTTTACAGAGTGACAGACCCGCTTCCCAGTGTTTACAGACCCGCGTCCCAGCGTTTACAGACCCGCGTCCCAGCGTTTACTGAGTCACAGACCCGCATCCCAGCGTTTACAGACCCGCGTCCCAGCGTTTACAGAGTCACAGTCCCGCATCCCAGCGTTTACAGACCCGCGTCCCAGCGTTTACAGACCCGTGTCCCAGCGTTTACAGACCCGCGTCCCAGCGTTTACAGAGTCACAGACCCGCGTCCCAGCGTTTACAGACCCGCGTCCCAGCGTTTACAGACCTGCGTCCCAGCGTTTACAGACCCGCGTCCCAGCGTTTACAGACCCGCGTCCCAGCGTTTACAGAGTGACAGACCCGCGTCCCAGCGTTTACAGACCCGCGTCCCAGCGTTTACAGACCCGCGTCCCAGCGTTTACAGACCCGCGTCCCAGCGTTTACAGACCTGCGTACCAGCGTTTACAGAGTTACAAACACGCGTCCCAGCATTTACAGACCCGCGTCCCAGCATTTACAGACCCGCGTCCCAGCGTTTACAGACCCACAGACCCGCGTCCCAGCGTTTACAGACCCGCGTCCCAGCGTTTTCAGACCCACGTCCCAGCGTTTACAGACCAGCGTCCCAGCGTTTACAGACCCGCGTCCCAGCGTTTACAGAGTCACAGACCCGCGTCCCAGCGTTTACAGACCCGCGTCCCAGCGTTTACAGACCCGCGTCCCAGCGTTTACAGACCCGCGTCCCAGCGTTTACAGACCCGCGCCCCAGCGTTTACAGACCCGCGTACCAGCGTTTACAGAGTTACAAACACGCGTCCCAGCATTTACAGACCCGCGTCCCAGCGTTTACAGACCCGCGTCCCAGCGTTTACAGAGTTACAGACCCGCGCCCCAGCGTTTACATACCCGCGTCCCAGCGTTTACAGACCCGCGTCCCAGCATTTACAGAGTTACAGACCCGTGTCCCAGCGTTTACAGAGTTACAGAGCCGCTTCCCAGCATTCACAAACCCGCGTCACAGCATTTACTGATTTACAGACCCGCGTCCCAGCGTTTACAGACCCGCGTCCCAGCATTTACAAACCCGCGTCCCAGCGTTTACAGACCCGCGTCCCAGCGTTTACAGACCCGCGTCCCAGCGTTTACAGACCCGCGTCCCAGCGTTTACAGACCCGCGTCCCAGCGTTTACAGACCCGTGTCGCAGCCTTTACAGACCCATGTCCCAGCGTTTAAAGACACCAGCCCCAGCGTTTACAGACCCGCATCCCAGCGTTTACCCGCGTCCCAGCGTTTACAGAGTTACAGACCCGCGTGCCTGTCTTTACAGACCCACGTCCCAGCGTTTACAGAGTTTCAGACCCACATCCCAGCATTTATAGACCCACGCCCCAGCGTTTAAAGACCCGCGTCCCAGCGTTTACAGTTACAGTCCCGCCTCCCAGCGTTTACAGAGTTACAGACCCGCGTCGCAGCGTTTACAGACCCGCGTCCCAGCGTTTACAGACCCGCGTCCCAGCGTTTACAGACCCGCGTCCCAGCATTTACAGAGTTACAGACCCATGTTCCAGTGTTTACAGAGTTACAGACATACGTCCCAGCGTTTACAGACCCGCGTCCCAGTGTTTACAGACCCGCATCCCAGCGTTAACAGAGTTACAGACCCGCACCCCAGCGTTTACAGAGTTACAGACACGCGTCGCAGCGTTTACAGACCCGCGTCCCAGCGTTTACAGACCCGCGTCCCAGCGTTTACAGACCCACAGACCCGCGTCCCAGCGTTTACAGAGTCACAGACCCGCGTCCCAGCGTTTACAGACCCGCGTCCCAGCGTTTACAGACCCGCGTCCCAGCGTTTACAGAGTCACAGACCCGCGTCCCAGCGTTTACAGAGTCACAGACCCGCGTCCCAGCGTTTACAGACCCGCGTCCCAGCGTTTACAGACCCGCGTCCCAGCGTTTACAGACCCGCGTCCCAGCGTTTACAGACCCGCGTCCCAGCGTTTACAGACCCGCGTCCCAGCGTTTACAGACCCGCGTCCCAGCGTTTACAGAGTCACAGACCCGCGTCCCAGCGTTTACAGACCTGCGTCCCAGCGTTTACAGACCCGCGTCCCAGCGTTTACAGACCCGCGCCCCAGCGTTTACAGACCCGCGTACCAGCGTTTACAGAGTTACAAACACGCGTCCCAGCATTTACAGACCCGCGTCCCAGCGTTTACAGACCCGCGTCCCAGCGTTTACAGAGTTACAGACCTGCGCCCCAGCGTTTACATACCCGCGTCCCAGCGTTTACAGACCCGCGTCCCAGCATTTACAGAGTTACAGACCCGTGTCCCAGCGTTTACAGAGTTACAGAGCCGCTTCCCAGCATTCACAAACCCGCGTCACAGCATTTACTGATTTACAGACCCGCGTCCCAGCGTTTACAAACCCGCGTCCCAGCGTTTACAGACCCGCGTCCCAGCGTTTACAGACCCGCGTCCCAGCGTTTACAGACCCGCGTCGCAGCATTTACAGACCCATGTCCCAGCGTTTAAAGACACCAGCCCCAGCGTTTACAGACCCGCGTGCCAGCGTTTACAGAGTTACAGACCCGCGTCCCAGCGTTTACAGAGTTACAGACCCGCGTGCCTGTCTTTACAGACCCACGTCCCAGCGTTTACAGAGTTTCAGACCCACATCCCAGCATTTATAGACCCACGCCCCAGCGTTTATAGACCCGCGTCCCCGCGTCCCAGCGTTTACAGTTACAGTCCCGCATCCCAGCGTTTACAGAGTTACAGACCCGCGTCGCAGCGTTTACAGACCCGCGTCCCAGCGTTTACAGACCCGCGTCCCAGGGTTTACAGTCCCGCGTCCCAGCATTTACAGAGTTACAGACCCATGTTCCAGTGTTTCCAGAGTTACAGACATACGTCCCAGCGTTTACAGACCCGCGTCCCAGTGTTTACAGACCCGCATCCCAGCGTTTACAGAGTTACAGTCCCGCACCCCAGCGTTTACAGAGTTACAGACACGCGTCGCACCGTTTACAGACCCGCGTCCCAGCGTTTACAGAGTTACAGACACACGTCCCAGCGTTTACAGACCCGCGTCCCGGCATTTACAGACCCGCCTCCCAGCGTTTACAGAGTGACAGACCCGCGTCCCAGTGCTTACAGACCCGCGTCCCAGTGTTTACAGACCCGCGTCCCAGCATTTACAGAGTCACAGACCCGCGTCCCAGCGTTTACAGACCCGTGTCACTGCATTTACGGACCCGCGTCCCAGCGTTTACAGCGTTACAGACCCACGTCCCAGCGTTTACAGAGTTACAGACCCGCGCCCCAGCGTTTAGAGTTACAGACCCGCGTCCCAGCGTTTACAGAGTTACAGATCCATGTCCCAGCGTTTACAGAGTTACAGACCCGTGTCCCAGCATTTACAGACCCGCGTCCCAGCGTTTACAGAGTCACAGACCCGCGTCCCAGCGTTTACAGACCCGCGTCCCAGCGTTTACAGACCCGCGCCCCAGCGTTTACAGACCCGCGTACCAGCATTTACAGAGTTACAGACCCGTGTCCCAGCGTTTACAGACCCGCGTCCCAGCGTTTACAGACCTGCGTCCCAGCGTTTACAGAGTTACAGACCCGCGTCCCAGCATTTACAGAGTTACAAACACGCGTCCCAGCGTTTACAGACCCGCGTCCCAGCGTTTACAGACCCGCGTCCCAGCGTTTACAGAGTTACAGACCCGCGCCCCAGCGTTTACATACCCGCGTCCCAGCGTTTACAGACCCGCGTCCCAGCGTTTACAGAGTTACAGACACACGTCCCAGCATTTACAGACCCGCCTCCCAGTGTTTACAGAGTGACAGACCCGCTTCCCAGTGTTTACAGACCCGCGTCCCAGCGTTTACAGACCCGCGTCCCAGCGTTTACAGACCCGCGTCCCAGCATTTACAAACCCGCGTCCCAGCGTTTACAGACCCGCGTCCCAGCGTTTACAGAGTTACAGACCCACGTCCCAGCGTTTACAGAGTTACAGACACACGTCCCAGCGTTTACAGACCCGCGTCCCAGCGTTTACAGACCCGCGTCCCAGCGTTTACAGAGTTACAGACACACGTCCCAGCATTTACAGACCCGCCTCCCAGTGTTTACAGAGTGACAGACCCGCTTCCCAGTGTTTACAGACCCGCGTCCCAGCGTTTACAGACCCGCGTCCCAGCGTTTACAGAGTCACAGACCCGCATCCCAGCGTTTACAGACCCGCATCCCAGCGTTTACAGAGTCACAGACCCGCATCCCAGCGTTTACAGACCCGCGTCCCAGCGTTTACAGACCCGCGTCCCAGCGTTTACAGACCCGCGTCCCAGCGTTTACAGACCCGCGTCCCAGCGTTTACAGACCCGCGTCCCAGCGTTTACAGATCCGCGTCACTGCGTTTACAGACCCGCGTCCCAGTGTTTACAGACCCGCATCCCAGCGTTTACAGACCCGCCTCCCAGCGTTTACAGAGTGACAGACCTGCTTCCCAGTGTTTACAGACCCGCGTCCCAGCGTTTACAGACCCGCGTCCCAGCGTTTACTGAGTCACAGACCCGCATCCCGGCATTTACAGACCCGCGTCCCAGCGTTTACAGAGTCACAGTCCCGCATCCCAGCGTTTACAGACCCGCGTCCCAGCGTTTACAGACCCGCGTCCCAGCGTTTACAGAGTCATAGACCCGCGTCCCAGCGTTTACAGACCCGCGTCCCAGCGTTTACAGACCCGCGTCCCAGCGTTTACGGACCCGCGTCCCAGCGTTTACAGACCCGCGTCCCAGCGTTTACAGAGTCACAGACCCGCGTCCCAGCGTTTACAGACCCGCGTCCCAGCGTTTACAGACCCGCGTCCCAGCGTTTACAGACACGCGCCCCAGCGTTTACAGACCCGCGTACCAGCGTTTACAGAGTTACAAACACGCGTCCCAGCATTTACAGACCCACGTCCCAGCGTTTACAGACCCGCGTCCCAGCGTTTACAGACCCACAGACCCGCGTCCCAGCGTTTACAGACCCGCGTCCCAGCGTTTACAGACCCGCGTCCCAGCGTTTACAGACCCGCGTCCCAGCGTTTACAGAGTCACAGACCCGCGTCCCAGCGCTTACAGACCCGCGTCCCAGCGTTTACAGACCCGCGTCCCAGCGTTTACAGACACGCGCCCCAGCGTTTACAGACCCGCGTCACAGCGTTTACAGAGTTACAAACACGCGTCCCAGCATTTACAGACCTGCGTCCCAGCGTTTACAGACCCGCGTCCCAGCGTTTACAGAGTTACAGACCCGCGCCCCAGCGTTTACATACCCGCGTCCCAGCGTTTACAGACCCGCGTCCCAGCATTTACAGAGTTACAGACCCGTGTCCCAGCGTTTACAGAGTTACAGAGCCGCTTCCCAGCATTCACAAACCCGCGTCACAGCATTTACTGATTTACAGACCCGCGTCCCAGCGTTTACAGACCCGCGTCCCAGCATTTACAAACCCGCGTCCCAGCGTTTACAGACCCGCGTCCCAGCGTTTACAGACCCGCGTCCCAGCGTTTACAGACCTGCGTCGCAGCGTTTACAGACCCGCGTCGCAGTGTTTACAGACCCATGTCCCAGCGTTTAAAGACACCTGCCCCAGCGTTTACAGACCCGCATCCCAGCGTTTACAGAGTTACAGACCCGCGTCCCAGCGTTTACAGAGTTACAGACCCGCGTGCCTGTCTTTACAGACCCACGTCCCAGCGTTTACAGAGTTTCAGACCCACATCCCAGCATTTATAGACCCACGCCCCAGCGTTTATAGACCCGCGTCCCCGCGTCCCAGCGTTTACAGTTACAGTCCCGCGTCCCAGCGTTTACAGAGTTACAGACCCGCGTCGCAGCGTTTACAGACCCACGTCCCAGCGTTTACAGACCCGCGTCCCAGGGTTTACAGACCCGCGTCCCAGCATTTACAGAGTTACAGACCCATGTTCCAGTGTTTACAGAGTTACAGACATACGTCCCAGCGTTTACAGACACGCGTCGCAGGGTTTACAGACCCGCGTCACAGCGTTTACAGAGTTACAGACACACGTCCCAGCGTTTACAGACCCGCGTCCCGGCATTTACAGACCCGCCTCCCAGCGTTTACAGAGTGACAGACCCGCGTCCCAGTGCTTACAGACCCGCGTCCCAGTGTTTACAGACCCGCGTCCCAGCATTTACAGAGTCACAGACCCGCGTCCCAGCGTTTACAGACCCGTGTCACTGCATTTACGGACCCGCGTCCCAGCGTTTACAGCGTTACAGACCCACGTCCCAGCGTTTACAGAGTTACAGACCCGCGCCCCAGCGTTTAGAGTTACAGACCCCCGTCCCAGCGTTTACAGAGTTACAGATCCATGTCCCAGCGTTTACAGAGTTACAGACCCGCGTCCCAACGTTTACAGACCCGCGTCCCAGCGTTTACAGACACGCGTCCCAGCGTTTACAGACCCGCGTCCCAGCGTTTACAGACACGCACCCCAGCGTTTACAGACCCGCGTACCAGCGTTTACAGAGTTACAGACCCGCGTCCCAGCGTTTACAGACCCGCGTCCCAGCGTTTACAGACCTGCGTCCCAGCGTTTACAGAGTTACAGACCCGCGTCCCAGCATTTACAGAGTTACAAACACGCGTCCCAGCGTTTACAGACCCGCGTCCCAGCGTTTACAGACCCGCGTCCCAGCATTTACAGAGTTACAGACCCGTGTCCCAGCGTTTACAGAGTTACAGAGCCGCTTCCCAGCATTCACAAACCCGCGTCACAGCGTTTACTGATTTACAGACCCGCGTCCCAGCGTTTACAGACCCGCGTCCCAGCGTTTACAGACCCGCGTCCCAGCATTTACAAACCCGCGTCCCAGCGTTTACAGACCCGCGTCCCAGCGTTTACAGAGTTACAGACCCACGTCCCAGCATTTACAGAGTTACAGACACACGTCCCAGCGTTTACAGACCCGCGTCCCAGCGTTTACAGACCCGCGTCCCAGCGTTTACAGAGTTACAGACACACGTCCCAGCATTTACAGACCCGCCTCCCAGTGTTTACAGAGTGACAGACCCGCTTCCCAGTGTTTACAGACCCGCTTCCCAGTGTTTACAGACCCGCGTCCCAGCGTTTACAGACCCGCGTCCCAGCGTTTACAGAGTCACAGACCCGCATCCCAGCGTTTACAGACCCGCGTCCCAGCGTTTACAGAGTCACAGACCCGCATCCCAGCGTTTACAGACCCGCGTCCCAGCGTTTACAGACCCGCGTCCCAGCGTTTACAGACCCGCGTCCCAGCGTTTACAGACCCGCGTCCCAGCGTTTACAGAGTCACAGACCCGCGTCCCAGCGTTTACAGACCCGCGTCACTGCGTTTACAGACCCGCGTCCCAGTGTTTACAGACCCGCATCCCAGCGTTTACAGACCCGCCTCCCAGCGTTTACAGAGTGACAGACCCGCTTCCCAGTGTTTACAGACCCGCGTCCCAGCGTTTACAGACCCGCGTCCCAGCGTTTACAGAGTCACAGACCCGCATCCCAGCGTTTACAGACCCGCGTCCCAGCGTTTACAGAGTCACAGTCCCGCATCCCAGCGTTTACAGACCCGCGTCCCAGCGTTTACAGACCCGCGTCCCAGCGTTTACAGACCCGCGTCCCAGCGTTTACAGAGTCACAGACCCGCGTCCCAGCGTTTACAGACCCGCGTCCCAGCGTTTACAGACCCGCGTCCCAGCGTTTACAGACCCGCGTCCCAGCGTTTACAGAGTCACAGACCCGCGTCCCAGCGTTTACAGACCCGCGTCCCAGCGTTTACAGACCCGCGTCCCAGCGTTTACAGACCCGCGTCCCAGCGTTTACAGACCTGCGTACCAGCGTTTACAGAGTTACAAACACGCGTCCCAGCATTTACAGACCCGCGTCCCAGCGTTTACAGACCCGCGTCCCAGCGTTTACAGAGTTACAGACCCGCGCCCCAGCGTTTACATACCCGCGTCCCAGCGTTTACAGACCCGCGTCCCAGCATTTACAGAGTTACAGACCCGTGTCCCAGCGTTTACAGAGTTACAGAGCCGCTTCCCAGCATTCACAAACCCGCGTCACAGCATTTACTGATTTACAGACCCGCGTCCCAGCGTTTACAGACCCGCGTCCCAGCATTTACAAACCCGCGTCCCAGCGTTTACAGACCCGCGTCCCAGCGTTTACAGACCCGCGTCCCAGCGTTTACAGACCCGCGTCGCAGCGTTTACAGACCCATGTCCCAGCGTTTAAAGACACCAGCCCCAGCGTTTACAGACCCGCGTCCCAGCGTTTACAGAGTTACAGACCCGCGTCCCAGCGTTTACAGAGTTACAGACCCGCGTGCCTGTCTTTACAGACCCACGTCCCAGCGTTTACAGAGTTTCAGACCCACATCCCAGCATTTATAGACCCACGCCCCAGCGTTTATAGACCCGCGTCCCCGCGTCCCAGCGTTTACAGTTACAGTCCCGCGTCCCAGCGTTTACAGAGTTACAGACCCGCGTCCCAGCGTTTACAGACCCGCGTCCCAGCGTTTACAGACCCGCGTCCCAGGGTTTACAGACCCGCGTCCCAGCATTTACAGAGTTACAGACCCATGTTCCAGTGTTTACAGAGTTACAGACATACGTCCCAGCGTTTACAGACCCGCGTCCCAGCGTTTACAGAGTTACAGACCCGCGTTGCAGCGTTTACAGACCCGCGTCCCAGCGTTTACAGACCCGCGTCCCAGGGTTTACAGACCCGTGTCCCAGCATTTACAGAGTTACAGACCCATGTTCCAGTGTTTACAGAGTTACAGACCCGCGTCCCAGCGTTTACAGAGTCACAGACCCGCGTCCCAGCGTTTACAGACCCGCGTCCCAGCGTTTACAGACCCGCGTCCCAGCGTTTACAGACCCGCGTCCCAGCGTTTACAGACCCGCGTCCCAGCGTTTACAGACACGCGCCCCAGCGTTTACAGACACGCGCCCCAGCATTTACAGACCCGCGTACCAGCGTTTACAGACCCGCGTCCCAGCATTTACAGAGTTACAGACCCGTGTCCCAGCGTTTAGAGTTACAGACCCGCGTCCCAGCATTCACAGAGTTACAGACCCATGTCCCAGCGTTTACAAACACGCGTCCCAGCGTTTACAGACCCGCGTCCCAGCGTTTACAGAGTTTCAGACCCACAACCCAGCATTTATATACCCACGCCCCAGCGTTTACAGACCCGCGTCCCAGCATTTACAGAGTTACAGACCCGTGTCCCAGCGTTTACAGAGTTACAGACCCGTGTCCCAGCGTTTACAGAGTTACATACCCGCGTCCCAGCGTTTACAGACACGCGCCCCAGCGTTTACAGACACGCGCCCCAGCATTTACAGACCCGCGTACCAGCGTTTACAGACCCGCGTCCCAGCATTTACAGAGTTACAGACCCGTGTCCCAGCGTTTACAGAGTTACAGACCCGCGTCCCAGCGTTCACAGAGTTACAGACCCATGTCCCAGCGTTTACAAACACGCGTCCCAGCGTTTACAGACCCGCGTCCCAGCGTTTACAGAGTTTCAGACCCACAACCCAGCATTTATATACCCACGCCCCAGCGTTTACAGACCCGCGTCCCAGCATTTACAGAGTTACAGACCCGTGTCCCAGCGTTTACAGAGTTACAGACCCGTGTCCCAGCGTTTACAGAGTTACATACCCGCGTCCCAGGGTTTACAGACCCGCGTCCCAGCATTTACAGAGTTACAGACCCGTGTCCCAGCGTTTACAGAGTTACAGAGCCGCTTCCCAGCATTCACAAACCCGCGTCACAGCGTTTACTGATTTACAGACCCGCGTCCCAGCGTTTACAGACCCGCATCCCAGCGTTTACAGACCCGCGTCCCAGCATTTACAGACCCGCGTCCCAGCGTTTACAGACCCGCGTCCCAGAGTTTACAGACCCACGTCCCAGCATTTACAGACCCGCGTCGCAGTGTTTACAGACCCATGTCCCAACGTTTAAAGACATGAGCCCCAGCATTTACAGACCCGCGTCCCAGCGTTTACAGAGTTACAGACCCGCGTCCCAGCGTTTACAGAGTTACAGACCCGCGTGCCTGTCTTTACAGACCCGCGTCCCAGCGTTTACAGAGTTTCAGACCCACATCCCAGCATTTATAGACCCACGCCCCAGCGTTTACAGACCCGCGTCCCCGCGTCCCAGCGTTTACAGTTACAGACCCGCGTCCCAGCGTTTACAGAGTTACAGACCCGCGTTGCAGCGTTTACAGACCCGCGTCCCAGCGTTTACAGACCCGCGTCCCAGGGTTTACAGACCCATGTCCCAGCATTTACAGAGTTACAGACCCATGTTCCAGTGTTTACAGAGTTACAGACCCGCGTCCCAGCGTTTACAGAGTCACAGACCCGCGTCCCAGCGTTTACAGACCCGCGTCCCAGCGTTTACAGACCCGCGACCCAGCGTTTACAGACCCGCGTCCCAGCGTTTACAGACACGCGCCCCAGCGTTTACAGACACGCGCCCCAGCATTTACAGACCCGCGTACCAGCGTTTACAGACCCGCGTCCCAGCATTTACAGAGTTACAGACCCGTGTCCCAGCGTTTACAGAGTTACAGACCCGCGTCCCAGCGTTCACAGAGTTACAGACCCATGTCCCAGCGTTTACAAACACGCGTCCCAGCGTTTACAGACCCGCGTCCCAGCGTTTACAGAGTTTCAGACCCACAACCCAGCATTTATATACCCACGCCCCAGCGTTTACAGACCCGCGTCCCAGCATTTACAGAGTTACAGACCCGTGTCCCAGCGTTTACAGAGTTACAGACCCGTGTCCCAGCGTTTACAGAGTTACATACCCGCGTCCCAGGGTTTACAGACCCGCGTCCCAGCATTTACAGAGTTACAGACCCGTGTCCCAGCGATTACAGAGTTACAGAGCCGCTTCCCAGCGTTTACAGACCCGCGTCACAGCGTTTACTGATTTACAGACCCGCGTCCCAGCGTTTTCAGACACGAGCCCCAGCGTTTACAGACCCGCGTACCAGCGTTTACAGAGTTACAGACCCGTGTCCCAGCGTTTACAGACCCGCGTACCAGCGTTTACTGAGTTACAGACCCGTGTCCCAGCGTTTACAGAGTTACAGACCTGCGTTCCAGCGTTTACAGACCCGCGTTCCAGCGTTTACAGACCCGCGTCCCAGCGTTTACAGACCCGCGTCCCAGCGTTTACAGACCCACGCCCCAGCGTTTACAGAGTTACAGACCCGCGTCCCCGTGTTTACAAACACGCGTCCCAGCGTTTACAGACCCGCGTCCCAGCGTTTACAAACACGCATCCCAGCGTTTACAGACCCGCGTCCCAGCGTTTACAGAGTTTCAGACCCACAACCCAGTATTTATATACCCTCGTCCCAGCGTTTACAGACCCGCGTCCCAGCGTTTACAGACCCGCGTCCCAGGGTTTACGGACCCGCGTCCCAGCGTTTACTGATTTACAGAGCCGCTTCCCAGCATTTACAGACCCGCGTCACAGCGTTTACTGATTTACAGACCCGCGTCCCAGCGTTTACAGACCCGCGTCCCAGCGTTTACAGACCCGCTTCCCAGGGTTTACAGAGTTACAGACCTGTGTCCCAGCGTTTACAGAGTCACAGACCCGCGTCCCAGCGTTTACAGAGTTACAGACCCGTGTCCCAGCGTTTACAGAGTTACAGACCCTTGTCCCAGCGTTTACAAACACGCGTCCCAGCGTTTACAGTGTTACAGACCCGCGCCCCAGCGTTTACAGACCCGCGTCCCAGTGTTTACAGACCCGCGTCCCAGCGTTTACAGAGTCACAGACCCGCGTCCCAGCGTTTACAGACCCGCGTCCCAGCGTTTACAGACCCGCGTCCCAGCGTTTACAGACCCGCGTCCCAGCGTTTACAGACCCGCGTCCCAGCGTTTACAGAGTCACAGACCCGCGTCCCAGCGTTTACAGACCCGCGTCCCAGCGTTTACAGACCCGCGTCCCAGCGTTTACAGACACGCGCCCCCGCGTTTACAGACCTGCGTACCAGCGTTTACAGAGTTACAAACACGCGTCCCAGCATTTACAGACCCGCGTCCCAGCGTTTACAGACCCGCGTCCCAGCGTTTACAGAGTTACAGGCCCGCGCCCCAGCGTTTACATACCCGTGTCCCAGCGTTTACAGACCCGCGTCCCAGCATTTACAGAGTTACAGACCCGTGTCCCACCGTTTACAGAGTTACAGAGCCGCTTCCCAGCATTCACAAACCCGCGTCACAGCATTTACTGATTTACAGACCCGCGTCCCAGCGTTTACAGACCCGCGTCCCAGCATTTACAAACCCGCGTCCCAGCGTTTACAGACCCGCGTCGCAGCATTTACAGACCCATGTCCCAGCGTTTAAAGACACCAGCCCCAGCGTTTACAGACCCGCGTGCCAGCGTTTACAGAGTTACAGACCCGCGTCCCAGCGTTTACAGAGTTACAGACCCGCGTGCCTGTCTTTACAGACCCACGTCCCAGCGTTTACAGAGTTTCAGACCCACATCCCAGCATTTATAGACCCACGCCCCAGCGTTTATAGACCCGCGTCCCAGCGTTTACAGTTACAGTCCCGCATCCCAGCGTTTACAGAGTTACAGACCCGCGTCGCAGCGTTTACAGACCCGCGTCCCAGCGTTTACAGACCCGCGTCCCAGGGTTTACAGTCCCGCGTCCCAGCATTTACAGAGTTACAGACCCATGTTCCAGTGTTTCCAGAGTTACAGCCATACGTCCCAGCGTTTACAGACCCGCGTCCCAGTGTTTACAGACCCGCATCCCAGCGTTTACAGAGTTACAGACCCGCACCCCAGCGTTTACAGAGTTACAGACACGCGTCGCACCGTTTACAGACCCGCGTCCCAGCGTTTACAGAGTTACAGACACACGTCCCAGCGTTTACAGACCCGCGTCCCGGCATTTACAGACCCGCCTCCCAGCGTTTACAGAGTGACAGACCCGCGTCCCAGTGCTTACAGACCCGCGTCCCAGTGTTTACAGACCCGCGTCCCAGCATTTACAGAGTCACAGACCCGCGTTCCAGCGTTTACAGACCCGTGTCACTGCATTTACGGACCCGCGTCCCAGCGTTTACAGCGTTACAGACCCACGTCCCAGCGTTTACAGAGTTACAGACCCGCGCCCCAGCGTTTACAGAGTTACAGATCCATGTCCCAGCGTTTACAGAGTTACAGACCCGTGTCCCAGCATTTACAGACCCGCGTCCCAGCGTTTACAGAGTCACAGACCCGCGTCCCAGCGTTTACAGACACGCGCCCCAGCGTTTACAGACCCGCGTACCAGCGTTTACAGAGTTACAAACACGCGTCCCAGCATTTACAGACCCGCGTCCCAGCGTTTACAGACCCGCGTCCCAGCGTTTACAGAGTTACAGACCCGCGCCCCAGCGTTTACATACCCGCGTCCCAGCGTTTACAGACCCGCGTCCCAGCATTTACAGAGTTACAGACCCGTGTCCCAGCGTTTACAGAGTTACAGAGCCGCTTCCCAGCATTCACAAACCCGCGTCACAGCATTTACTGATTTACAGACCCGCGTCCCAGCGTTTACAGACCCGCGTCCCAGCATTTACAAACCCGCGTCCCAGCGTTTACAGACCCGCGTCCCAGCGTTTACAGACCCGCGTCCCAGCGTTTACAGACCCGCGTCCCAGCGTTTACAGACCCGCGTCCCAGCGTTTACAGACCCGCGTCCCAGCGTTTACAGACCCGTGTCGCAGCCTTTACAGACCCATGTCCCAGCGTTTAAAGACACCAGCCCCAGCGTTTACAGACCCGCATCCCAGCGTTTACCCGCGTCCCAGCGTTTACAGAGTTACAGACCCGCGTGCCTGTCTTTACAGACCCACGTCCCAGCGTTTACAGAGTTTCAGACCCACATCCCAGCATTTATAGACCCACGCCCCAGCGTTTAAAGACCCGCGTCCCAGCGTTTACAGTTACAGTCCCGCCTCCCAGCGTTTACAGAGTTACAGACCCGCGTCGCAGCGTTTACAGACCCGCGTCCCAGCGTTTACAGACCCACGTCCCAGCGTTTACAGACCCGCGTCCCAGCATTTACAGAGTTACAGACCCATGTTCCAGTGTTTACAGAGTTACAGACATACGTCCCAGCGTTTACAGACCCGCGTCCCAGTGTTTACAGACCCGCATCCCAGCGTTAACAGAGTTACAGACCCGCACCCCAGCGTTTACAGAGTTACAGACACGCGTCGCAGCGTTTACAGACCCGCGTCCCAGCGTTTACAGACCCGCGTCCCAGCGTTTACAGACCCACAGACCCGCGTCCCAGCGTTTACAGAGTCACAGACCCGCGTCCCAGCGTTTACAGACCCGCGTCCCAGCGTTTACAGACCCGCGTCCCAGCGTTTACAGAGTCACAGACCCGCGTCCCAGTGTTTACAGAGTCACAGACCCGCGTCCCAGCGTTTACAGACCCGCGTCCCAGCGTTTACAGACCCGCGTCCCAGCGTTTACAGACCCGCGTCCCAGCGTTTACAGACCCGCGTCCCAGCGTTTACAGAGTCACAGACCCGCGTCCCAGCATTTACAGACCTGCGTCCCAGCGTTTACAGACCCGCGTCCCAGCGTTTACAGACCCGCGCCCCAGCGTTTACAGACCCGCGTACCAGCGTTTACAGAGTTACAAACACGCGTCCCAGCATTTACAGACCCGCGTCCCAGCGTTTACAGACCCGCGTCCCAGCGTTTACAGAGTTACAGACCCGCGCCCCAGCGTTTACATACCCGCGTCCCAGCGTTTACAGACCCGCGTCCCAGCATTTACAGAGTTACAGACCCGTGTCCCAGCGTTTACAGAGTTACAGAGCCGCTTCCCAGCATTCACAAACCCGCGTCACAGCATTTACTGATTTACAGACCCGCGTCCCAGCGTTTACAAACCCGCGTCCCAGCGTTTACAGACCCGCGTCCCAGCGTTTACAGACCCGCGTCCCAGCGTTTACAGACCCGCGTCGCAGCATTTACAGACCCATGTCCCAGCGTTTAAAGACACCAGCCCCAGCGTTTACAGACCCGCGTGCCAGCGTTTACAGAGTTACAGACCCGCGTCCCAGCGTTTACAGAGTTACAGACCCGCGTGCCTGTCTTTACAGACCCACGTCCCAGCGTTTACAGAGTTTCAGACCCACATCCCAGCATTTATAGACCCACGCCCCAGCGTTTATAGACCCGCGTCCCCGCGTCCCAGCGTTTACAGTTACAGTCCCGCATCCCAGCGTTTACAGAGTTACAGACCCGCGTCGCAGCGTTTACAGACCCGCGTCCCAGCGTTTACAGACCCGCGTCCCAGGGTTTACAGTCCCGCGTCCCAGCATTTACAGAGTTACAGACCCATGTTCCAGTGTTTCCAGAGTTACAGACATACGTCCCAGCGTTTACAGACCCGCGTCCCAGTGTTTACAGACCCGCATCCCAGCGTTTACAGAGTTACAGTCCCGCACCCCAGCGTTTACAGAGTTACAGACACGCGTCGCACCGTTTACAGACCCGCGTCCCAGCGTTTACAGAGTTACAGACACACGTCCCAGCGTTTACAGACCCGCGTCCCGGCATTTACAGACCCGCCTCCCAGCGTTTACAGAGTGACAGACCCGCGTCCCAGTGCTTACAGACCCGCGTCCCAGTGTTTACAGACCCGCGTCCCAGCATTTACAGAGTCACAGACCCGCGTCCCAGCGTTTACAGACCCGTGTCACTGCATTTACGGACCCGCGTCCCAGCGTTTACAGCGTTACAGACCCACGTCCCAGCGTTTACAGAGTTACAGACCCGCGCCCCAGCGTTTAGAGTTACAGACCCGCGTCCCAGCGTTTACAGAGTTACAGATCCATGTCCCAGCGTTTACAGAGTTACAGACCCGTGTCCCAGCATTTACAGACCCGCGTCCCAGCGTTTACAGAGTCACAGACCCGCGTCCCAGCGTTTACAGACACGCGTCCCAGCGTTTACAGACCCGCGTCCCAGCGTTTACAGACACGCGCCCCAGCGTTTACAGACCCGCGTACCAGCATTTACAGAGTTACAGACCCGTGTCCCAGCGTTTACAGACCCGCGTCCCAGCGTTTACAGACCTGCGTCCCAGCGTTTACAGAGTTACAGACCCGCGTCCCAGCATTTACAGAGTTACAAACACGCGTCCCAGCGTTTACAGACCCGCGTCCCAGCGTTTACAGACCCGCGTCCCAGCGTTTACAGAGTTACAGACCCGCGCCCCAGCGTTTACATACCCGCGTCCCAGCGTTTACAGACCCGCGTCCCAGCGTTTACAGAGTTACAGACACACGTCCCAGCATTTACAGACCCGCCTCCCAGTGTTTACAGAGTGACAGACCCGCTTCCCAGTGTTTACAGACCCGCGTCCCAGCGTTTACAGACCCGCGTCCCAGCGTTTACAGACCCGCGTCCCAGCATTTACAAACCCGCGTCCCAGCGTTTACAGACCCGCGTCCCAGCGTTTACAGAGTTACAGACCCACGTCCCAGCGTTTACAGAGTTACAGACACACGTCCCAGCGTTTACAGACCCGCGTCCCAGCGTTTACAGACCCGCGTCCCAGCGTTTACAGAGTTACAGACACACGTCCCAGCATTTACAGACCCGCCTCCCAGTGTTTACAGAGTGACAGACCCGCTTCCCAGTGTTTACAGACCCGCGTCCCAGCGTTTACAGACCCGCGTCCCAGCGTTTACAGAGTCACAGACCCGCATCCCAGCGTTTACAGACCCGCATCCCAGCGTTTACAGAGTCACAGACCCGCATCCCAGCGTTTACAGACCCGCGTCCCAGCGTTTACAGACCCGCGTCCCAGCGTTTACAGACCCGCGTCCCAGCGTTTACAGACCCGCGTCCCAGCGTTTACAGACCCGCGTCCCAGCGTTTACAGATCCGCGTCACTGCGTTTACAGACCCGCGTCCCAGTGTTTACAGACCCGCATCCCAGCGTTTACAGACCCGCCTCCCAGCGTTTACAGAGTGACAGACCTGCTTCCCAGTGTTTACAGACCCGCGTCCCAGCGTTTACAGACCCGCGTCCCAGCGTTTACTGAGTCACAGACCCGCATCCCGGCATTTACAGACCCGCGTCCCAGCGTTTACAGAGTCACAGTCCCGCATCCCAGCGTTTACAGACCCGCGTCCCAGCGTTTACAGACCCGCGTCCCAGCGTTTACAGAGTCATAGACCCGCGTCCCAGCGTTTACAGACCCGCGTCCCAGCGTTTACAGACCCGCGTCCCAGCGTTTACGGACCCGCGTCCCAGCGTTTACAGACCCGCGTCCCAGCGTTTACAGAGTCACAGACCCGCGTCCCAGCGTTTACAGACCCGCGTCCCAGCGTTTACAGACCCGCGTCCCAGCGTTTACAGACACGCGCCCCAGCGTTTACAGACCCGCGTACCAGCGTTTACAGAGTTACAAACACGCGTCCCAGCATTTACAGACCCACGTCCCAGCGTTTACAGACCCGCGTCCCAGCGTTTACAGACCCACAGACCCGCGTCCCAGCGTTTACAGACCCGCGTCCCAGCGTTTACAGACCCGCGTCCCAGCGTTTACAGACCCGCGTCCCAGCGTTTACAGAGTCACAGACCCGCGTCCCAGCGTTTACAGACCCGCGTCCCAGCGTTTACAGACCCGCGTCCCAGCGTTTACAGACACGCGCCCCAGCGTTTACAGACCCGCGTACCAGCGTTTACAGAGTTACAGACCCGCGCCCCAGCGTTTACATACCCGCGTCCCAGCGTTTACAGACCCGCGTCCCAGCATTTACAGAGTTACAGACCCGTGTCCCAGCGTTTACAGAGTTACAGAGCCGCTTCCCAGCATTCACAAACCCGCGTCACAGCATTTACTGATTTACAGACCCGCGTCCCAGCGTTTACAGACCCGCGTCCCAGCATTTACAAACCCGCGTCCCAGCGTTTACAGACCCGCGTCCCAGCGTTTACAGACCCGCGTCCCAGCGTTTACAGACCTGCGTCGCAGCGTTTACAGACCCGCGTCGCAGTGTTTACAGACCCATGTCCCAGCGTTTAAAGACACCTGCCCCAGCGTTTACAGACCCGCATCCCAGCGTTTACAGAGTTACAGACCCGCGTCCCAGCGTTTACAGAGTTACAGACCCGCGTGCCTGTCTTTACAGACCCACGTCCCAGCGTTTACAGAGTTTCAGACCCACATCCCAGCATTTATAGACCCACGCCCCAGCGTTTATAGACCCGCGTCCCCGCGTCCCAGCGTTTACAGTTACAGTCCCGCGTCCCAGCGTTTACAGAGTTACAGACCCGCGTCGCAGCGTTTACAGACCCACGTCCCAGCGTTTACAGACCCGCGTCCCAGGGTTTACAGACCCGCGTCCCAGCATTTACAGAGTTACAGACCCATGTTCCAGTGTTTACAGAGTTACAGACATACGTCCCAGCGTTTACAGACCCGCGTCCCAGTGTTTACAGACCCGCATCCCAGCGTTTACAGAGTTACAGACCCGCACCCCAGCGTTTACAGAGTTACAGACACGCGTCGCAGGGTTTACAGACCCGCGTCACAGCGTTTACAGAGTTACAGACACACGTCCCAGCGTTTACAGACCCGCGTCCCGGCATTTACAGACCCGCCTCCCAGCGTTTACAGAGTGACAGACCCGCGTCCCAGTGCTTACAGACCCGCGTCCCAGTGTTTACAGACCCGCGTCCCAGCATTTACAGAGTCACAGACCCGCGTCCCAGCGTTTACAGACCCGTGTCACTGCATTTACGGACCCGCGTCCCAGCGTTTACAGCGTTACAGACCCACGTCCCAGCGTTTACAGAGTTACAGACCCGCGCCCCAGCGTTTAGAGTTACAGACCCCCGTCCCAGCGTTTACAGAGTTACAGATCCATGTCCCAGCGTTTACAGAGTTACAGACCCGCGTCCCAACGTTTACAGACCCGCGTCCCAGCGTTTACAGACACGCGTCCCAGCGTTTACAGACCCGCGTCCCAGCGTTTACAGACACGCACCCCAGCGTTTACAGACCCGCGTACCAGCGTTTACAGAGTTACAGACCCGCGTCCCAGCGTTTACAGACCCGCGTCCCAGCGTTTACAGACCTGCGTCCCAGCGTTTACAGAGTTACAGACCCGCGTCCCAGCATTTACAGAGTTACAAACACGCGTCCCAGCGTTTACAGACCCGCGTCCCAGCGTTTACAGACCCGCGTCCCAGCATTTACAGAGTTACAGACCCGTGTCCCAGCGTTTACAGAGTTACAGAGCCGCTTCCCAGCATTCACAAACCCGCGTCACAGCGTTTACTGATTTACAGACCCGCGTCCCAGCGTTTACAGACCCGCGTCCCAGCGTTTACAGACCCGCGTCCCAGCATTTACAAACCCGCGTCCCAGCGTTTACAGACCCGCGTCCCAGCGTTTACAGAGTTACAGACCCACGTCCCAGCATTTACAGAGTTACAGACACACGTCCCAGCGTTTACAGACCCGCGTCCCAGCGTTTACAGACCCGCGTCCCAGCGTTTACAGAGTTACAGACACACGTCCCAGCATTTACAGACCCGCCTCCCAGTGTTTACAGCGTGACAGACCCGCTTCCCAGTGTTTACAGACCCGCTTCCCAGTGTTTACAGACCCGCGTCCCAGCGTTTACAGACCCGCGTCCCAGCGTTTACAGAGTCACAGACCCGCATCCCAGCGTTTACAGACCCGCGTCCCAGCGTTTACAGAGTCACAGACCCGCATCCCAGCGTTTACAGACCCGCGTCCCAGCGTTTACAGACCCGCGTCCCAGCGTTTACAGACCTGCGTCCCAGCGTTTACAGAGTTACAGACCCGCGTCCCAGCATTTACAGAGTTACAAACACGCGTCCCAGCGTTTACAGACCCGCGTCCCAGCGTTTACAGACCCGCGTCCCAGCGTTTACAGAGTTACAGACCCGCGCCCCAGCGTTTACATACCCGCGTCCCAGCGTTTACAGACCCGCGTCCCAGCATTTACAGAGTTACAGACCCGTGTCCCAGCGTTTACAGAGTTACAGAGCCGCTTCCCAGCATTCACAAACCCGCGTCACAGCATTTACTGATTTACAGACCCGCGTCCCAGCGTTTACAGACCCGCGTGCCAGCATTTACAAACCCGCGTCCCAGCATTTACAGACCCGCGTCCAAGCGTTTACAGACCCGCGTCCCAGCGTTTACAGACCCGCGTCGCAGCGTTTACAGAGTTACAGACCCACGTCCCAGCGTTTACAGACCCGCGTCCCAGCGTTTACAGACCCGCGTCCCAGCGTTTACAGAGTTACAGACACACGTCCCAGCATTTACAGACCCGCCTCCCAGTGTTTACAGAGTGACAGACCCGCTTCCCAGTGTTTACAGACCCGCGTCCCAGCGTTTACAGACCCGGGTCCCAGCGTTTACTGAGTCACAGACCCGCATCCCAGCGTTTACAGACCCGCGTCCCAGCGTTTACAGAGTTACAGACACACGTCCCAGCGTTTACAGACCCGCGTCCCAGCGTTTACAGACCCGCGTCCCAGCGTTTACAGAGTTACAGACACACGTCCCAGCATTTACAGACCCGCCTCCCAGTGTTTACAGAGTGACAGACCCGCTTCCCAGTGTTTACAGACCCGCGTCCCAGCGTTTACAGACCCGCGTCCCAGCGTTTACAGAGTCACAGACCCGCATCCCAGCGTTTACAGACCCGCATCCCAGCGTTTACAGAGTCACAGACCCGCATCCCAGCGTTTACAGACCCGCGTCCCAGCGTTTACAGACCCGCGTCCCAGCGTTTACAGACCCGCGTCCCAGCGTTTACAGACCCGCGTCCCAGCGTTTACAGACCCGCGTCCCAGCGTTTACAGATCCGCGTCACTGCGTTTACAGACCCGCGTCCCAGTGTTTACAGACCCGCATCCCAGCGTTTACAGACCCGCCTCCCAGCGTTTACAGAGTGACAGACCTGCTTCCCAGTGTTTACAGACCCGCGTCCCAGCGTTTACAGACCCGCGTCCCAGCGTTTACTGAGTCACAGACCCGCATCCCGGCATTTACAGACCCGCGTCCCAGCGTTTACAGAGTCACAGTCCCGCATCCCAGCGTTTACAGACCCGCGTCCCAGCGTTTACAGACCCGCGTCCCAGCGTTTACAGAGTCATAGACCCGCGTCCCAGCGTTTACAGACCCGCGTCCCAGCGTTTACAGACCCGCGTCCCAGCGTTTACGGACCCGCGTCCCAGCGTTTACAGACCCGCGTCCCAGCGTTTACAGAGTCACAGACCCGCGTCCCAGCGTTTACAGACCCGCGTCCCAGCGTTTACAGACCCGCGTCCCAGCGTTTACAGACACGCGCCCCAGCGTTTACAGACCCGCGTACCAGCGTTTACAGAGTTACAAACACGCGTCCCAGCATTTACAGACCCACGTCCCAGCGTTTACAGACCCGCGTCCCAGCGTTTACAGACCCACAGACCCGCGTCCCAGCGTTTACAGACCCGCGTCCCAGCGTTTACAGACCCGCGTCCCAGCGTTTACAGACCCGCGTCCCAGCGTTTACAGAGTCACAGACCCGCGTCCCAGCGTTTACAGACCCGCGTCCCAGCGTTTACAGACCCGCGTCCCAGCGTTTACAGACACGCGCCCCAGCGTTTACAGACCCGCGTACCAGCGTTTACAGAGTTACAAACACGCGTCCCAGCATTTACAGACCTGCGTCCCAGCGTTTACAGACCCGCGTCCCAGCGTTTACAGAGTTACAGACCCGCGCCCCAGCGTTTACATACCCGCGTCCCAGCGTTTACAGACCCGCGTCCCAGCATTTACAGAGTTACAGACCCGTGTCCCAGCGTTTACAGAGTTACAGAGCCGCTTCCCAGCATTCACAAACCCGCGTCACAGCATTTACTGATTTACAGACCCGCGTCCCAGCGTTTACAGACCCGCGTCCCAGCATTTACAAACCCGCGTCCCAGCGTTTACAGACCCGCGTCCCAGCGTTTACAGACCCGCGTCCCAGCGTTTACAGACCTGCGTCGCAGCGTTTACAGACCCGCGTCGCAGTGTTTACAGACCCATGTCCCAGCGTTTAAAGACACCTGCCCCAGCGTTTACAGACCCGCATCCCAGCGTTTACAGAGTTACAGACCCGCGTCCCAGCGTTTACAGAGTTACAGACCCGCGTGCCTGTCTTTACAGACCCACGTCCCAGCGTTTACAGAGTTTCAGACCCACATCCCAGCATTTATAGACCCACGCCCCAGCGTTTATAGACCCGCGTCCCCGCGTCCCAGCGTTTACAGTTACAGTCCCGCGTCCCAGCGTTTACAGAGTTACAGACCCGCGTCGCAGCGTTTACAGACCCACGTCCCAGCGTTTACAGACCCGCGTCCCAGGGTTTACAGACCCGCGTCCCAGCATTTACAGAGTTACAGACCCATGTTCCAGTGTTTACAGAGTTACAGACATACGTCCCAGCGTTTACAGACCCGCGTCCCAGTGTTTACAGACCCGCATCCCAGCGTTTACAGAGTTACAGACCCGCACCCCAGCGTTTACAGAGTTACAGACACGCGTCGCAGGGTTTACAGACCCGCGTCACAGCGTTTACAGAGTTACAGACACACGTCCCAGCGTTTACAGACCCGCGTCCCGGCATTTACAGACCCGCCTCCCAGCGTTTACAGAGTGACAGACCCGCGTCCCAGTGCTTACAGACCCGCGTCCCAGTGTTTACAGACCCGCGTCCCAGCATTTACAGAGTCACAGACCCGCGTCCCAGCGTTTACAGACCCGTGTCACTGCATTTACGGACCCGCGTCCCAGCGTTTACAGCGTTACAGACCCACGTCCCAGCGTTTACAGAGTTACAGACCCGCGCCCCAGCGTTTAGAGTTACAGACCCCCGTCCCAGCGTTTACAGAGTTACAGATCCATGTCCCAGCGTTTACAGAGTTACAGACCCGCGTCCCAACGTTTACAGACCCGCGTCCCAGCGTTTACAGACACGCGTCCCAGCGTTTACAGACCCGCGTCCCAGCGTTTACAGACACGCACCCCAGCGTTTACAGACCCGCGTACCAGCGTTTACAGAGTTACAGACCCGCGTCCCAGCGTTTACAGACCCGCGTCCCAGCGTTTACAGACCTGCGTCCCAGCGTTTACAGAGTTACAGACCCGCGTCCCAGCATTTACAGAGTTACAAACACGCGTCCCAGCGTTTACAGACCCGCGTCCCAGCGTTTACAGACCCGCGTCCCAGCATTTACAGAGTTACAGACCCGTGTCCCAGCGTTTACAGAGTTACAGAGCCGCTTCCCAGCATTCACAAACCCGCGTCACAGCGTTTACTGATTTACAGACCCGCGTCCCAGCGTTTACAGACCCGCGTCCCAGCGTTTACAGACCCGCGTCCCAGCATTTACAAACCCGCGTCCCAGCGTTTACAGACCCGCGTCCCAGCGTTTACAGAGTTACAGACCCACGTCCCAGCATTTACAGAGTTACAGACACACGTCCCAGCGTTTACAGACCCGCGTCCCAGCGTTTACAGACCCGCGTCCCAGCGTTTACAGAGTTACAGACACACGTCCCAGCATTTACAGACCCGCCTCCCAGTGTTTACAGCGTGACAGACCCGCTTCCCAGTGTTTACAGACCCGCTTCCCAGTGTTTACAGACCCGCGTCCCAGCGTTTACAGACCCGCGTCCCAGCGTTTACAGAGTCACAGACCCGCATCCCAGCGTTTACAGACCCGCGTCCCAGCGTTTACAGAGTCACAGACCCGCATCCCAGCGTTTACAGACCCGCGTCCCAGCGTTTACAGACCCGCGTCCCAGCGTTTACAGACCTGCGTCCCAGCGTTTACAGAGTTACAGACCCGCGTCCCAGCATTTACAGAGTTACAAACACGCGTCCCAGCGTTTACAGACCCGCGTCCCAGCGTTTACAGACCCGCGTCCCAGCGTTTACAGAGTTACAGACCCGCGCCCCAGCGTTTACATACCCGCGTCCCAGCGTTTACAGACCCGCGTCCCAGCATTTACAGAGTTACAGACCCGTGTCCCAGCGTTTACAGAGTTACAGAGCCGCTTCCCAGCATTCACAAACCCGCGTCACAGCATTTACTGATTTACAGACCCGCGTCCCAGCGTTTACAGACCCGCGTGCCAGCATTTACAAACCCGCGTCCCAGCATTTACAGACCCGCGTCCAAGCGTTTACAGACCCGCGTCCCAGCGTTTACAGACCCGCGTCGCAGCGTTTACAGAGTTACAGACCCACGTCCCAGCGTTTACAGACCCGCGTCCCAGCGTTTACAGACCCGCGTCCCAGCGTTTACAGAGTTACAGACACACGTCCCAGCATTTACAGACCCGCCTCCCAGTGTTTACAGAGTGACAGACCCGCTTCCCAGTGTTTACAGACCCGCGTCCCAGCGTTTACAGACCCGCGTCCCAGCGTTTACTGAGTCACAGACCCGCATCCCAGCGTTTACAGACCCGCGTCCCAGCGTTTACAGAGTCACAGTCCCGCATCCCAGCGTTTACAGACCCGCGTCCCAGCGTTTACAGACCCGTGTCCCAGCGTTTACAGACCCGCGTCCCAGCGTTTACAGAGTCACAGACCCGCGTCCCAGCGTTTACAGACCCGCGTCCCAGCGTTTACAGACCTGCGTCCCAGCGTTTACAGACCCGCGTCCCAGCGTTTACAGACCCGCGTCCCAGCGTTTACAGAGTGACAGACCCGCGTCCCAGCGTTTACAGACCCGCGTCCCAGCGTTTACAGACCCGCGTCCCAGCGTTTACAGACCCGCGTCCCAGCATTTACAGACCTGCGTACCAGCGTTTACAGAGTTACAAACACGCGTCCCAGCATTTACAGACCCGCGTCCCAGCATTTACAGACCCGCGTCGCAGCGTTTACAGACCCACAGACCCGCGTCCCAGCGTTTACAGACCCGCGTCCCAGCGTTTTCAGACCCGCGTCCCAGCGTTTACAGACCAGCGTCCCAGCGTTTACAGACCCGCGTCCCAGCGTTTACAGAGTCACAGACCCGCGTCCCAGCGTTTACAGACCCGCGTCCCAGCGTTTACAGACCCGCGTCCCAGCGTTTACAGACCCGCGTCCCAGCGTTTACAGACCCGCGCCCCAGCGTTTACAGACCCGCGTACCAGCGTTTACAGAGTTACAAACACGCGTCCCAGCATTTACAGACCCGCGTCCCAGCGTTTACAGACCCGCGTCCCAGCGTTTACAGAGTTACAGACCCGCGCCCCAGCGTTTACATACCCGCGTCCCAGCGTTTACAGACCCGCGTCCCAGCATTTACAGAGTTACAGACCCGTGTCCCAGCGTTTACAGAGTTACAGAGCCGCTTCCCAGCATTCACAAACCCGCGTCACAGCATTTACTGATTTACAGACCCGCGTCCCAGCGTTTACAGACCCGCGTCCCAGCATTTACAAACCCGCGTCCCAGCGTTTACAGACCCGCGTCCCAGCGTTTACAGACCCGCGTCCCAGCGTTTACAGACCCGCGTCCCAGCGTTTACAGACCCGTGTCGCAGCCTTTACAGACCCATGTCCCAGCGTTTAAAGACACCAGCCCCAGCGTTTACAGACCCGCATCCCAGCGTTTACCCGCGTCCCAGCGTTTACAGAGTTACAGACCCGCGTGCCTGTCTTTACAGACCCACGTCCCAGCGTTTACAGAGTTTCAGACCCACATCCCAGCATTTATAGACCCACGCCCCAGCGTTTAAAGACCCGCGTCCCAGCGTTTACAGTTACAGTCCTGCCTCCCAGCGTTTACAGAGTTACAGACCCGCGTCGCAGCGTTTACAGACCCGCGTCCCAGCGTTTACAGACCCGCGTCCCAGCGTTTACAGACCCGCGTCCCAGCATTTACAGAGTTACAGACCCATGTTCCAGTGTTTACAGAGTTACAGACATACGTCCCAGCGTTTACAGACCCGCGTCCCAGTGTTTACAGACCCGCATCCCAGCGTTAAGAGTTACAGACCCGCACCCCAGCGTTTACAGAGTTACAGACACGCGTCGCAGCGTTTACAGACCCGCGTCCCAGCGTTTACAGACCCGCGTCCCAGCGTTTACAGACCCACAGACCCGCGTCCCAGCGTTTACAGAGTCACAGACCCGCGTCCCAGCGTTTACAGACCCGCGTCCCAGCGTTTACAGACCCGCGTCCCAGCGTTTACAGAGTCACAGACCCGCGTCCCAGCGTTTACAGAGTCACAGACCCGCGTCCCAGCGTTTACAGACCCGCGTCCCAGCGTTTACAGACCCGCGTCCCAGCGTTTACAGACCCGCGTCCCAGCGTTTACAGACCCGCGTCCCAGCGTTTACAGACCCGCGTCCCAGCGTTTACAGACCCGCGTCCCAGCGTTTACAGAGTCACAGACCCGCGTCCCAGCGTTTACAGACCTGCGTCCCAGCGTTTACAGACCCGCGTCCCAGCGTTTACAGACCCGCGCCCCAGCATTTACAGACCCGCGTACCAGCGTTTACAGAGTTACAAACACGCGTCCCAGCATTTACAGACCCGCGTCCCAGCGTTTACAGACCCGCGTCCCAGCGTTTACAGAGTTACAGACCTGCGCCCCAGCGTTTACATACCCGCGTCCCAGCGTTTACAGACCCGCGTCCCAGCATTTACAGAGTTACAGACCCGTGTCCCAGCGTTTACAGAGTTACAGAGCCGCTTCCCAGCATTCACAAACCCGCGTCACAGCATTTACTGATTTACAGACCCGCGTCCCAGCGTTTACAAACCCGCGTCCCAGCGTTTACAGACCCGCGTCCCAGCGTTTACAGACCCGCGTCCCAGCGTTTACAGACCCGCGTCGCAGCATTTACAGACCCATGTCCCAGCGTTTAAAGACACCAGCCCCAGCGTTTACAGACCCGCGTGCCAGCGTTTACAGAGTTACAGACCCGCGTCCCAGCGTTTACAGAGTTACAGACCCGCGTGCCTGTCTTTACAGACCCACGTCCCAGCGTTTACAGAGTTTCAGACCCACATCCCAGCATTTATAGACCCACGCCCCAGCGTTTATAGACCCGCGTCCCCGCGTCCCAGCGTTTACAGTTACAGTCCCGCATCCCAGCGTTTACAGAGTTACAGACCCGCGTCGCAGCGTTTACAGACCCGCGTCCCAGCGTTTACAGACCCGCGTCCCAGGGTTTACAGTCCCGCGTCCCAGCATTTACAGAGTTACAGACCCATGTTCCAGTGTTTCCAGAGTTACAGACATACGTCCCAGCGTTTACAGACCCGCGTCCCAGTGTTTACAGACCCGCATCCCAGCGTTTACAGAGTTACAGTCCCGCACCCCAGCGTTTACAGAGTTACAGACACGCGTCGCACCGTTTACAGACCCGCGTCCCAGCGTTTACAGAGTTACAGACACACGTCCCAGCGTTTACAGACCCGCGTCCCGGCATTTACAGACCCGCCTCCCAGCGTTTACAGAGTGACAGACCCGCGTCCCAGTGCTTACAGACCCGCGTCCCAGTGTTTACAGACCCGCGTCCCAGCATTTACAGAGTCACAGACCCGCGTCCCAGCGTTTACAGACCCGTGTCACTGCATTTACGGACCCGCGTCCCAGCGTTTACAGCGTTACAGACCCACGTCCCAGCGTTTACAGAGTTACAGACCCGCGCCCCAGCGTTTAGAGTTACAGACCCGCGTCCCAGCGTTTACAGAGTTACAGATCCATGTCCCAGCGTTTACAGAGTTACAGACCCGTGTCCCAGCATTTACAGACCCGCGTCCCAGCGTTTACAGAGTCACAGACCCGCGTCCCAGCGTTTACAGACACGCGTCCCAGCGTTTACAGACCCGCGTCCCAGCGTTTACAGACACGCGCCCCAGCGTTTACAGACCCGCGTACCAGCATTTACAGAGTTACAGACCCGTGTCCCAGCGTTTACAGACCCGCGTCCCAGCGTTTACAGACCTGCGTCCCAGCGTTTACAGAGTTACAGACCCGCGTCCCAGCATTTACAGAGTTACAAACACGCGTCCCAGCGTTTACAGACCCGCGTCCCAGCGTTTACAGACCCGCGTCCCAGCGTTTACAGAGTTACAGACCCGCGCCCCAGCGTTTACATACCCGCGTCCCAGCGTTTACAGACCCGCGTCCCAGCGTTTACAGAGTTACAGACACACGTCCCAGCATTTACAGACCCGCCTCCCAGTGTTTACAGAGTGACAGACCCGCTTCCCAGTGTTTACAGACCCGCGTCCCAGCGTTTACAGACCCGCGTCCCAGCGTTTACAGACCCGCGTCCCAGCATTTACAAACCCGCGTCCCAGCGTTTACAGACCCGCGTCCCAGCGTTTACAGAGTTACAGACCCACGTCCCAGCGTTTACAGAGTTACAGACACACGTCCCAGCGTTTACAGACCCGCGTCCCAGCGTTTACAGACCCGCGTCCCAGCGTTTACAGAGTTACAGACACACGTCCCAGCATTTACAGACCCGCCTCCCAGTGTTTACAGAGTGACAGACCCGCTTCCCAGTGTTTACAGACCCGCGTCCCAGCGTTTACAGACCCGCGTCCCAGCGTTTACAGAGTCACAGACCCGCATCCCAGCGTTTACAGACCCGCATCCCAGCGTTTACAGAGTCACAGACCCGCATCCCAGCGTTTACAGACCCGCGTCCCAGCGTTTACAGACCCGCGTCCCAGCGTTTACAGACCCGCGTCCCAGCGTTTACAGACCCGCGTCCCAGCGTTTACAGACCCGCGTCCCAGCGTTTACAGATCCGCGTCACTGCGTTTACAGACCCGCGTCCCAGTGTTTACAGACCCGCATCCCAGCGTTTACAGACCCGCCTCCCAGCGTTTACAGAGTGACAGACCTGCTTCCCAGTGTTTACAGACCCGCGTCCCAGCGTTTACAGACCCGCGTCCCAGCGTTTACTGAGTCACAGACCCGCATCCCGGCATTTACAGACCCGCGTCCCAGCGTTTACAGAGTCACAGTCCCGCATCCCAGCGTTTACAGACCCGCGTCCCAGCGTTTACAGACCCGCGTCCCAGCGTTTACAGAGTCATAGACCCGCGTCCCAGCGTTTACAGACCCGCGTCCCAGCGTTTACAGACCCGCGTCCCAGCGTTTACGGACCCGCGTCCCAGCGTTTACAGACCCGCGTCCCAGCGTTTACAGAGTCACAGACCCGCGTCCCAGCGTTTACAGACCCGCGTCCCAGCGTTTACAGACCCGCGTCCCAGCGTTTACAGACACGCGCCCCAGCGTTTACAGACCCGCGTACCAGCGTTTACAGAGTTACAAACACGCGTCCCAGCATTTACAGACCCACGTCCCAGCGTTTACAGACCCGCGTCCCAGCGTTTACAGACCCACAGACCCGCGTCCCAGCGTTTACAGACCCGCGTCCCAGCGTTTACAGACCCGCGTCCCAGCGTTTACAGACCCGCGTCCCAGCGTTTACAGAGTCACAGACCCGCGTCCCAGCGTTTACAGACCCGCGTCCCAGCGTTTACAGACCCGCGTCCCAGCGTTTACAGACACGCGCCCCAGCGTTTACAGACCCGCGTACCAGCGTTTACAGAGTTACAAACACGCGTCCCAGCATTTACAGACCTGCGTCCCAGCGTTTACAGACCCGCGTCCCAGCGTTTACAGAGTTACAGACCCGCGCCCCAGCGTTTACATACCCGCGTCCCAGCGTTTACAGACCCGCGTCCCAGCATTTACAGAGTTACAGACCCGTGTCCCAGCGTTTACAGAGTTACAGAGCCGCTTCCCAGCATTCACAAACCCGCGTCACAGCATTTACTGATTTACAGACCCGCGTCCCAGCGTTTACAGACCCGCGTCCCAGCATTTACAAACCCGCGTCCCAGCGTTTACAGACCCGCGTCCCAGCGTTTACAGACCCGCGTCCCAGCGTTTACAGACCTGCGTCGCAGCGTTTACAGACCCGCGTCGCAGTGTTTACAGACCCATGTCCCAGCGTTTAAAGACACCTGCCCCAGCGTTTACAGACCCGCATCCCAGCGTTTACAGAGTTACAGACCCGCGTCCCAGCGTTTACAGAGTTACAGACCCGCGTGCCTGTCTTTACAGACCCACGTCCCAGCGTTTACAGAGTTTCAGACCCACATCCCAGCATTTATAGACCCACGCCCCAGCGTTTATAGACCCGCGTCCCCGCGTCCCAGCGTTTACAGTTACAGTCCCGCGTCCCAGCGTTTACAGAGTTACAGACCCGCGTCGCAGCGTTTACAGACCCACGTCCCAGCGTTTACAGACCCGCGTCCCAGGGTTTACAGACCCGCGTCCCAGCATTTACAGAGTTACAGACCCATGTTCCAGTGTTTACAGAGTTACAGACATACGTCCCAGCGTTTACAGACCCGCGTCCCAGTGTTTACAGACCCGCATCCCAGCGTTTACAGAGTTACAGACCCGCACCCCAGCGTTTACAGAGTTACAGACACGCGTCGCAGGGTTTACAGACCCGCGTCACAGCGTTTACAGAGTTACAGACACACGTCCCAGCGTTTACAGACCCGCGTCCCGGCATTTACAGACCCGCCTCCCAGCGTTTACAGAGTGACAGACCCGCGTCCCAGTGCTTACAGACCCGCGTCCCAGTGTTTACAGACCCGCGTCCCAGCATTTACAGAGTCACAGACCCGCGTCCCAGCGTTTACAGACCCGTGTCACTGCATTTACGGACCCGCGTCCCAGCGTTTACAGCGTTACAGACCCACGTCCCAGCGTTTACAGAGTTACAGACCCGCGCCCCAGCGTTTAGAGTTACAGACCCCCGTCCCAGCGTTTACAGAGTTACAGATCCATGTCCCAGCGTTTACAGAGTTACAGACCCGCGTCCCAACGTTTACAGACCCGCGTCCCAGCGTTTACAGACACGCGTCCCAGCGTTTACAGACCCGCGTCCCAGCGTTTACAGACACGCACCCCAGCGTTTACAGACCCGCGTACCAGCGTTTACAGAGTTACAGACCCGCGTCCCAGCGTTTACAGACCCGCGTCCCAGCGTTTACAGACCTGCGTCCCAGCGTTTACAGAGTTACAGACCCGCGTCCCAGCATTTACAGAGTTACAAACACGCGTCCCAGCGTTTACAGACCCGCGTCCCAGCGTTTACAGACCCGCGTCCCAGCATTTACAGAGTTACAGACCCGTGTCCCAGCGTTTACAGAGTTACAGAGCCGCTTCCCAGCATTCACAAACCCGCGTCACAGCGTTTACTGATTTACAGACCCGCGTCCCAGCGTTTACAGACCCGCGTCCCAGCGTTTACAGACCCGCGTCCCAGCATTTACAAACCCGCGTCCCAGCGTTTACAGACCCGCGTCCCAGCGTTTACAGAGTTACAGACCCACGTCCCAGCATTTACAGAGTTACAGACACACGTCCCAGCGTTTACAGACCCGCGTCCCAGCGTTTACAGACCCGCGTCCCAGCGTTTACAGAGTTACAGACACACGTCCCAGCATTTACAGACCCGCCTCCCAGTGTTTACAGAGTGACAGACCCGCTTCCCAGTGTTTACAGACCCGCTTCCCAGTGTTTACAGACCCGCGTCCCAGCGTTTACAGACCCGCGTCCCAGCGTTTACAGAGTCACAGACCCGCATCCCAGCGTTTACAGACCCGCGTCCCAGCGTTTACAGAGTCACAGACCCGCATCCCAGCGTTTACAGACCCGCGTCCCAGCGTTTACAGACCCGCGTCCCAGCGTTTACAGACCCGCGTCCCAGCGTTTACAGACCCGCGTCCCAGCGTTTACAGAGTCACAGACCCGCGTCCCAGCGTTTACAGACCCGCGTCACTGCGTTTACAGACCCGCGTCCCAGTGTTTACAGACCCGCGTCCCAGCGTTTACAGACCCGCGTCCCAGCGTTTACAGACCCGCGTCCCAGCATTTACAAACCCGCGTCCCAGCGTTTACAGACCCGCGTCCCAGCGTTTACAGAGTTACAGACCCACGTCCCAGCGTTTACAGAGTTACAGACACACGTCCCAGCGTTTACAGACCCGCGTCCCAGCGTTTACAGACCCGCGTCCCAGCGTTTACAGAGTTACAGACACACGTCCCAGCATTTACAGACCCGCCTCCCAGTGTTTACAGAGTGACAGACCCGCTTCCCAGTGTTTACAGACCCGCGTCCCAGCGTTTACAGACCCGCGTCCCAGCGTTTACAGAGTCACAGACCCGCATCCCAGCGTTTACAGACCCGCATCCCAGCGTTTACAGAGTCACAGACCCGCATCCCAGCGTTTACAGACCCGCGTCCCAGCGTTTACAGACCCGCGTCCCAGCGTTTACAGACCCGCGTCCCAGCGTTTACAGACCCGCGTCCCAGCGTTTACAGACCCGCGTCCCAGCGTTTACAGATCCGCGTCACTGCGTTTACAGACCCGCGTCCCAGTGTTTACAGACCCGCATCCCAGCGTTTACAGACCCGCCTCCCAGCGTTTACAGAGTGACAGACCTGCTTCCCAGTGTTTACAGACCCGCGTCCCAGCGTTTACAGACCCGCGTCCCAGCGTTTACTGAGTCACAGACCCGCATCCCGGCATTTACAGACCCGCGTCCCAGCGTTTACAGAGTCACAGTCCCGCATCCCAGCGTTTACAGACCCGCGTCCCAGCGTTTACAGACCCGCGTCCCAGCGTTTACAGAGTCATAGACCCGCGTCCCAGCGTTTACAGACCCGCGTCCCAGCGTTTACAGACCCGCGTCCCAGCGTTTACGGACCCGCGTCCCAGCGTTTACAGACCCGCGTCCCAGCGTTTACAGAGTCACAGACCCGCGTCCCAGCGTTTACAGACCCGCGTCCCAGCGTTTACAGACCCGCGTCCCAGCGTTTACAGACACGCGCCCCAGCGTTTACAGACCCGCGTACCAGCGTTTACAGAGTTACAAACACGCGTCCCAGCATTTACAGACCCACGTCCCAGCGTTTACAGACCCGCGTCCCAGCGTTTACAGACCCACAGACCCGCGTCCCAGCGTTTACAGACCCGCGTCCCAGCGTTTACAGACCCGCGTCCCAGCGTTTACAGACCCGCGTCCCAGCGTTTACAGAGTCACAGACCCGCGTCCCAGCGTTTACAGACCCGCGTCCCAGCGTTTACAGACCCGCGTCCCAGCGTTTACAGACACGCGCCCCAGCGTTTACAGACCCGCGTACCAGCGTTTACAGAGTTACAAACACGCGTCCCAGCATTTACAGACCTGCGTCCCAGCGTTTACAGACCCGCGTCCCAGCGTTTACAGAGTTACAGACCCGCGCCCCAGCGTTTACATACCCGCGTCCCAGCGTTTACAGACCCGCGTCCCAGCATTTACAGAGTTACAGACCCGTGTCCCAGCGTTTACAGAGTTACAGAGCCGCTTCCCAGCATTCACAAACCCGCGTCACAGCATTTACTGATTTACAGACCCGCGTCCCAGCGTTTACAGACCCGCGTCCCAGCATTTACAAACCCGCGTCCCAGCGTTTACAGACCCGCGTCCCAGCGTTTACAGACCCGCGTCCCAGCGTTTACAGACCTGCGTCGCAGCGTTTACAGACCCGCGTCGCAGTGTTTACAGACCCATGTCCCAGCGTTTAAAGACACCTGCCCCAGCGTTTACAGACCCGCATCCCAGCGTTTACAGAGTTACAGACCCGCGTCCCAGCGTTTACAGAGTTACAGACCCGCGTGCCTGTCTTTACAGACCCACGTCCCAGCGTTTACAGAGTTTCAGACCCACATCCCAGCATTTATAGACCCACGCCCCAGCGTTTATAGACCCGCGTCCCAGCGTTTACAGTTACAGTCCCGCGTCCCAGCGTTTACAGAGTTACAGACCCGCGTCGCAGCGTTTACAGACCCACGTCCCAGCGTTTACAGACCCGCGTCCCAGGGTTTACAGACCCGCGTCCCAGCATTTACAGAGTTACAGACCCATGTTCCAGTGTTTACAGAGTTACAGACATACGTCCCAGCGTTTACAGACCCGCGTCCCAGTGTTTACAGACCCGCATCCCAGCGTTTACAGAGTTACAGACCCGCACCCCAGCGTTTACAGAGTTACAGACACGCGTCGCAGGGTTTACAGACCCGCGTCACAGCGTTTACAGAGTTACAGACACACGTCCCAGCGTTTACAGACCCGCGTCCCGGCATTTACAGACCCGCCTCCCAGCGTTTACAGAGTGACAGACCCGCGTCCCAGTGCTTACAGACCCGCGTCCCAGTGTTTACAGACCCGCGTCCCAGCATTTACAGAGTCACAGACCCGCGTCCCAGCGTTTACAGACCCGTGTCACTGCATTTACGGACCCGCGTCCCAGCGTTTACAGCGTTACAGACCCACGTCCCAGCGTTTACAGAGTTACAGACCCGCGCCCCAGCGTTTAGAGTTACAGACCCCCGTCCCAGCGTTTACAGAGTTACAGATCCATGTCCCAGCGTTTACAGAGTTACAGACCCGCGTCCCAACGTTTACAGACCCGCGTCCCAGCGTTTACAGACACGCGTCCCAGCGTTTACAGACCCGCGTCCCAGCGTTTACAGACACGCACCCCAGCGTTTACAGACCCGCGTACCAGCGTTTACAGAGTTACAGACCCGCGTCCCAGCGTTTACAGACCCGCGTCCCAGCGTTTACAGACCTGCGTCCCAGCGTTTACAGAGTTACAGACCCGCGTCCCAGCATTTACAGAGTTACAAACACGCGTCCCAGCGTTTACAGACCCGCGTCCCAGCGTTTACAGACCCGCGTCCCAGCATTTACAGAGTTACAGACCCGTGTCCCAGCGTTTACAGAGTTACAGAGCCGCTTCCCAGCATTCACAAACCCGCGTCACAGCGTTTACTGATTTACAGACCCGCGTCCCAGCGTTTACAGACCCGCGTCCCAGCGTTTACAGACCCGCGTCCCAGCATTTACAAACCCGCGTCCCAGCGTTTACAGACCCGCGTCCCAGCGTTTACAGAGTTACAGACCCACGTCCCAGCATTTACAGAGTTACAGACACACGTCCCAGCGTTTACAGACCCGCGTCCCAGCGTTTACAGACCCGCGTCCCAGCGTTTACAGAGTTACAGACACACGTCCCAGCATTTACAGACCCGCCTCCCAGTGTTTACAGAGTGACAGACCCGCTTCCCAGTGTTTACAGACCCGCTTCCCAGTGTTTACAGACCCGCGTCCCAGCGTTTACAGACCCGCGTCCCAGCGTTTACAGAGTCACAGACCCGCATCCCAGCGTTTACAGACCCGCGTCCCAGCGTTTACAGAGTCACAGACCCGCATCCCAGCGTTTACAGACCCGCGTCCCAGCGTTTACAGACCCGCGTCCCAGCGTTTACAGACCCGCGTCCCAGCGTTTACAGACCCGCGTCCCAGCGTTTACAGAGTCACAGACCCGCGTCCCAGCGTTTACAGACCCGCGTCACTGCGTTTACAGACCCGCGTCCCAGTGTTTACAGACCCGCATCCCAGCGTTTACAGACCCGCCTCCCAGCGTTTACAGAGTGACAGACCCGCTTCCCAGTGTTTACAGACCCGCGTCCCAGCGTTTACAGACCCGCGTCCCAGCGTTTACAGAGTCACAGACCCGCATCCCAGCGTTTACAGACCCGCGTCCCAGCGTTTACAGAGTCACAGTCCCGCATCCCAGCGTTTACAGACCCGCGTCCCAGCGTTTACAGACCCGCGTCCCAGCGTTTACAGACCCGCGTCCCAGCGTTTACAGAGTCACAGACCCGCGTCCCAGCGTTTACAGACCCGCGTCCCAGCGTTTACAGACCCGCGTCCCAGCGTTTACAGAGTCACAGACCCGCGTCCCAGCGTTTACAGACCCGCGTCCCAGCGTTTACAGACCCGCGTCCCAGCGTTTACAGACCCGCGTCCCAGCGTTTACAGACCTGCGTACCAGCGTTTACAGAGTTACAAACACGCGTCCCAGCATTTACAGACCCGCGTCCCAGCGTTTACAGACCCGCGTCCCAGCGTTTACAGAGTTACAGACCCGCGCCCCAGCGTTTACATACCCGCGTCCCAGCGTTTACAGACCCGCGTCCCAGCATTTACAGAGTTACAGACCCGTGTCCCAGCGTTTACAGAGTTACAGAGCCGCTTCCCAGCATTCACAAACCCGCGTCACAGCATTTACTGATTTACAGACCCGCGTCCCAGCGTTTACAGACCCGCGTCCCAGCATTTACAAACCCGCGTCCCAGCGTTTACAGACCCGCGTCCCAGCGTTTACAGACCCGCGTCCCAGCGTTTACAGACCCGCGTCGCAGCGTTTACAGACCCATGTCCCAGCGTTTAAAGACACCAGCCCCAGCGTTTACAGACCCGCGTCCCAGCGTTTACAGAGTTACAGACCCGCGTCCCAGCGTTTACAGAGTTACAGACCCGCGTGCCTGTCTTTACAGACCAACGTCCCAGCGTTTACAGAGTTTCAGACCCACATCCCAGCATTTATAGACCCACGCCCCAGCGTTTATAGACCCGCGTCCCCGCGTCCCAGCGTTTACAGTTACAGTCCCGCGTCCCAGCGTTTACAGAGTTACAGACCCGCGTCCCAGCGTTTACAGACCCGCGTCCCAGCGTTTACAGACCCGCGTCCCAGGGTTTACAGACCCGCGTCCCAGCATTTACAGAGTTACAGACCCATGTTCCAGTGTTTACAGAGTTACAGACATACGTCCCAGCGTTTACAGACCCGCGTCCCAGCGTTTACAGACCCGCGTCCCAGCGTTTACAGACCCGCGTCCCAGCGTTTACAGACCCGCGTCCCAGCGTTTACAGACCCGCGTCCCAGCGTTTACAGACACGCGCCCCAGCGTTTACAGACACGCGCCCCAGCATTTACAGACCCGCGTACCAGCGTTTACAGACCCGCGTCCCAGCATTTACAGAGTTACAGACCCGTGTCCCAGCGTTTAGAGTTACAGACCCGCGTCCCAGCATTCACAGAGTTACAGACCCATGTCCCAGCGTTTACAAACACGCGTCCCAGCGTTTACAGACCCGCGTCCCAGCGTTTACAGAGTTTCAGACCCACAACCCAGCATTTATATACCCACGCCCCAGCGTTTACAGACCCGCGTCCCAGCATTTACAGAGTTACAGACCCGTGTCCCAGCGTTTACAGAGTTACAGACCCGTGTCCCAGCGTTTACAGAGTTACATACCCGCGTCCCAGCGTTTACAGACACGCGCCCCAGCGTTTACAGACACGCGCCCCAGCATTTACAGACCCGCGTACCAGCGTTTACAGACCCGCGTCCCAGCATTTACAGAGTTACAGACCCGTGTCCCAGCGTTTACAGAGTTACAGACCCGCGTCCCAGCGTTCACAGAGTTACAGACCCATGTCCCAGCGTTTACAAACACGCGTCCCAGCGTTTACAGACCCGCGTCCCAGCGTTTACAGAGTTTCAGACCCACAACCCAGCATTTATATACCCACGCCCCAGCGTTTACAGACCCGCGTCCCAGCATTTACAGAGTTACAGACCCGTGTCCCAGCGTTTACAGAGTTACAGACCCGTGTCCCAGCGTTTACAGAGTTACATACCCGCGTCCCAGGGTTTACAGACCCGCGTCCCAGCATTTACAGAGTTACAAACCCGTGTCCCAGCGTTTACAGAGTTACAGAGCCGCTTCCCAGCATTCACAAACCCGCATCACAGCGTTTACTGATTTACAGACCCGCGTCCCAGCGTTTACAGACCCGCGTCCCAGCATTTACAGACCCGCGTCCCAGCGTTTACAGACCCGCGTCCCAGAGTTTACAGACCCACGTCCCAGCATTTACAGACCCGCGTCGCAGTGTTTACAGACCCATGTCCCAACGTTTAAAGACACGAGCCCCAGCATTTACAGACCCGCGTCCCAGCGTTTACAGAGTTACAGACCCGCGTCCCAGCGTTTACAGAGTTACAGACCCGCGTGCCTGTCTTTACAGACCCGCGTCCCAGCGTTTACAGAGTTTCAGACCCACATCCCAGCATTTATAGACCCACGCCCCAGCGTTTACAGACCCGCGTCCCCGCGTCCCAGCGTTTACAGTTACAGACCCGCGTCCCAGCGTTTACAGAGTTACAGACCCGCGTTGCAGCGTTTACAGACCCGCGTCCCAGCGTTTACAGACCCGCGTCCCAGGGTTTACAGACCCATGTCCCAGCATTTACAGAGTTACAGACCCATGTTCCAGTGTTTACAGAGTTACAGACCCGCGTCCCAGCGTTTACAGAGTCACAGACCCGCGTCCCAGCGTTTACAGACCCGCGTCCCAGCGTTTACAGACCCGCGTCCCAGCGTTTACAGACCCGCGTCCCAGCGTTTACAGACACGCGCCCCAGCGTTTACAGACACGCGCCCCAGCATTTACAGACCCGCGTACCAGCGTTTACAGACCCGCGTCCCAGCATTTACAGAGTTACAGACCCGTGTCCCAGCGTTTACAGAGTTACAGACCCGCGTCCCAGCGTTCACAGAGTTACAGACCCATGTCCCAGCGTTTACAAACACGCGTCCCAGCGTTTACAGACCCGCGTCCCAGCGTTTACAGAGTTTCAGACCCACAACCCAGCATTTATATACCCACGCCCCAGCGTTTACAGACCCGCGTCCCAGCATTTACAGAGTTACAGACCCGTGTCCCAGCGTTTACAGAGTTACAGACCCGTGTCCCAGCGTTTACAGAGTTACATACCCGCGTCCCAGGGTTTACAGACCCGCGTCCCAGCATTTACAGAGTTACAGACCCGTGTCCCAGCGATTACAGAGTTACAGAGCCGCTTCCCAGCGTTTACAGACCCGCGTCACAGCGTTTACTGATTTACAGACCCGCGTCCCAGCGTTTTCAGACACGAGCCCCAGCGTTTACAGACCCGCGTACCAGCGTTTACAGAGTTACAGACCCGTGTCCCAGCGTTTACAGACCCGCGTACCAGCGTTTACTGAGTTACAGACCCGTGTCCCAGCGTTTACAGAGTTACAGACCTGCGTTCCAGCTTTTACAGACCCGCGTTCCAGCGTTTACAGACCCGCGTCCCAGCGTTTACAGACCCGCGTCCCAGCGTTTACAGACCCACGCCCCAGCGTTTACAGAGTTACAGACCCGCGTCCCCGTGTTTACAAACACGCGTCCCAGCGTTTACAGACCCGCGTCCCAGCGTTTACAAACACGCATCCCAGCGTTTACAGACCCGCGTCCCAGCGTTTACAGAGTTTCAGACCCACAACCCAGTATTTATATACCCTCGTCCCAGCGTTTACAGACCCGCGTCCCAGCGTTTACAGACCCGCGTCCCAGGGTTTACGGACCCGCGTCCCAGCGTTTACTGATTTACAGAGCCGCTTCCCAGCATTTACAGACCCGCGTCACAGCGTTTACTGATTTACAGACCCGCGTCCCAGCGTTTACAGACCCGCGTCCCAGCGTTTACAGACCCGCTTCCCAGGGTTTACAGAGTTACAGACCTGTGTCCCAGCGTTTACAGAGTCACAGACCCGCGTCCCAGCGTTTACAGAGTTACAGACCCGTGTCCCAGCGTTTACAGAGTTACAGACCCTTGTCCCAGCGTTTACAAACACGCGTCCCAGCGTTTACAGTGTTACAGACCCGCGCCCCAGCGTTTACAGACCCGCGTCCCAGTGTTTACAGACCCGCGTCCCAGCGTTTACAGAGTCACAGACCCGCGTCCCAGCGTTTACAGACCCGCGTCCCAGCGTTTACAGACCCGCGTCCCAGCGTTTACAGACCCGCGTCCCAGCGTTTACAGACCCGCGTCCCAGCGTTTACAGAGTCACAGACCCGCGTCCCAGCGTTTACAGACCCGCGTCCCAGCGTTTACAGACCCGCGTCCCAGCGTTTACAGACACGCGCCCCCGCGTTTACAGACCTGCGTACCAGCGTTTACAGAGTTACAAACACGCGTCCCAGCATTTACAGACCCGCGTCCCAGCGTTTACAGACCCGCGTCCCACGTTTACAGAGTTACAGACCCGCGCCCCAGCGTTTACATACCCGCGTCCCAGCGTTTACAGACCCGCGTCCCAGCATTTACAGAGTTACAGACCCGTGTCCCACCGTTTACAGAGTTACAGAGCCGCTTCCCAGCATTCACAAACCCGCGTCACAGCATTTACTGATTTACAGACCCGCGTCCCAGCGTTTACAGACCCGCGTCCCAGCATTTACAAACCCGCGTCCCAGCGTTTACAGACCCGCGTCGCAGCATTTACAGACCCATGTCCCAGCGTTTAAAGACACCAGCCCCAGCGTTTACAGACCCGCGTGCCAGCGTTTACAGAGTTACAGACCCGCGTCCCAGCGTTTACAGAGTTACAGACCCGCGTGCCTGTCTTTACAGACCCAAGTCCCAGCGTTTACAGAGTTTCAGACCCACATCCCAGCATTTATAGACCCACGCCCCAGCGTTTATAGACCCGCGTCCCAGCGTTTACAGTTACAGTCCCGCATCCCAGCGTTTACAGAGTTACAGACCCGCGTCGCAGCGTTTACAGACCCGCGTCCCAGCGTTTACAGACCCGCGTCCCAGGGTTTACAGTCCCGCGTCCCAGCATTTACAGAGTTACAGACCCATGTTCCAGTGTTTCCAGAGTTACAGACATACGTCCCAGCGTTTACAGACCCGCGTCCCAGTGTTTACAGACCCGCATCCCAGCGTTTACAGAGTTACAGACCCGCACCCCAGCGTTTACAGAGTTACAGACACGCGTCGCACCGTTTACAGACCCGCGTCCCAGCGTTTACAGAGTTACAGACACACGTCCCAGCGTTTACAGACCCGCGTCCCGGCATTTACAGACCCGCCTCCCAGCGTTTACAGAGTGACAGACCCGCGTCCCAGTGCTTACAGACCCGCGTCCCAGTGTTTACAGACCCGCGTCCCAGCATTTACAGAGTCACAGACCCGCGTTCCAGCGTTTACAGACCCGTGTCACTGCATTTACGGACCCGCGTCCCAGCGTTTACAGCGTTACAGACCCACGTCCCAGCGTTTACAGAGTTACAGACCCGCGCCCCAGCGTTTACAGAGTTACAGATCCATGTCCCAGCGTTTACAGAGTTACAGACCCGTGTCCCAGCATTTACAGACCCGCGTCCCAGCGTTTACAGAGTCACAGACCCGCGTCCCAGCGTTTACAGACACGCGCCCCAGCGTTTACAGACCCGCGTACCAGCGTTTACAGAGTTACAAACACGCGTCCCAGCATTTACAGACCCGCGTCCCAGCGTTTACAGACCCGCGTCCCAGCGTTTACAGAGTTACAGACCCGCGCCCCAGCGTTTACATACCCGCGTCCCAGCGTTTACAGACCCGCGTCCCAGCATTTACAGAGTTACAGACCCGTGTCCCAGCGTTTACAGAGTTACAGAGCCGCTTCCCAGCATTCACAAACCCGCGTCACAGCATTTACTGATTTACAGACCCGCGTCCCAGCGTTTACAGACCCGCGTCCCAGCATTTACAAACCCGCGTCCCAGCGTTTACAGACCCGCGTCCCAGCGTTTACAGACCCGCGTCCCAGCGTTTACAGACCCGCGTCCCAGCGTTTACAGACCCGCGTCCCAGCGTTTACAGACCCGCGTCCCAGCGTTTACAGACCCGTGTCGCAGCCTTTACAGACCCATGTCCCAGCGTTTAAAGACACCAGCCCCAGCGTTTACAGACCCGCATCCCAGCGTTTACCCGCGTCCCAGCGTTTACAGAGTTACAGACCCGCGTGCCTGTCTTTACAGACCCACGTCCCAGCGTTTACAGAGTTTCAGACCCACATCCCAGCATTTATAGACCCACGCCCCAGCGTTTAAAGACCCGCGTCCCAGCGTTTACAGTTACAGTCCCGCCTCCCAGCGTTTACAGAGTTACAGACCCGCGTCGCAGCGTTTACAGACCCGCGTCCCAGCGTTTACAGACCCACGTCCCAGCGTTTACAGACCCGCGTCCCAGCATTTACAGAGTTACAGACCCATGTTCCAGTGTTTACAGAGTTACAGACATACGTCCCAGCGTTTACAGACCCGCGTCCCAGTGTTTACAGACCCGCATCCCAGCGTTAACAGAGTTACAGACCCGCACCCCAGCGTTTACAGAGTTACAGACACGCGTCGCAGCGTTTACAGACCCGCGTCCCAGCGTTTACAGACCCGCGTCCCAGCGTTTACAGACCCACAGACCCGCGTCCCAGCGTTTACAGAGTCACAGACCCGCGTCCCAGCGTTTACAGACCCGCGTCCCAGCGTTTACAGACCCGCGTCCCAGCGTTTACAGAGTCACAGACCCGCGTCCCAGCGTTTACAGAGTCACAGACCCGCGTCCCAGCGTTTACAGACCCGCGTCCCAGCGTTTACAGACCCGCGTCCCAGCGTTTACAGACCCGCGTCCCAGCGTTTACAGACCCGCGTCCCAGCGTTTACAGAGTCACAGACCCGCGTCCCAGCGTTTACAGACCTGCGTCCCAGCGTTTACAGACCCGCGTCCCAGCGTTTACAGACCCGCGCCCCAGCGTTTACAGACCCGCGTACCAGCGTTTACAGAGTTACAAACACGCGTCCCAGCATTTACAGACCCGCGTCCCAGCGTTTACAGACCCGCGTCCCAGCGTTTACAGAGTTACAGACCCGCGCCCCAGCGTTTACATACCCGCGTCCCAGCGTTTACAGACCCGCGTCCCAGCATTTACAGAGTTACAGACCCGTGTCCCAGCGTTTACAGAGTTACAGAGCCGCTTCCCAGCATTCACAAACCCGCGTCACAGCATTTACTGATTTACAGACCCGCGTCCCAGCGTTTACAAACCCGCGTCCCAGCGTTTACAGACCCGCGTCCCAGCGTTTACAGACCCGCGTCCCAGCGTTTACAGACCCGCGTCGCAGCATTTACAGACCCATGTCCCAGCGTTTAAAGACACCAGCCCCAGCGTTTACAGACCCGCGTGCCAGCGTTTACAGAGTTACAGACCCGCGTCCCAGCGTTTACAGAGTTACAGACCCGCGTGCCTGTCTTTACAGACCCACGTCCCAGCGTTTACAGAGTTTCAGACCCACATCCCAGCATTTATAGACCCACGCCCCAGCGTTTATAGACCCGCGTCCCCGCGTCCCAGCGTTTACAGTTACAGTCCCGCATCCCAGCGTTTACAGAGTTACAGACCCGCGTCGCAGCGTTTACAGACCCGCGTCCCAGCGTTTACAGACCCGCGTCCCAGGGTTTACAGTCCCGCGTCCCAGCATTTACAGAGTTACAGACCCATGTTCCAGTGTTTCCAGAGTTACAGACATACGTCCCAGCGTTTACAGACCCGCGTCCCAGTGTTTACAGACCCGCATCCCAGCGTTTACAGAGTTACAGTCCCGCACCCCAGCGTTTACAGAGTTACAGACACGCGTCGCACCGTTTACAGACCCGCGTCCCAGCGTTTACAGAGTTACAGACACACGTCCCAGCGTTTACAGACCCGCGTCCCGGCATTTACAGACCCGCCTCCCAGCGTTTACAGAGTGACAGACCCGCGTCCCAGTGCTTACAGACCCGCGTCCCAGTGTTTACAGACCCGCGTCCCAGCATTTACAGAGTCACAGACCCGCGTCCCAGCGTTTACAGACCCGTGTCACTGCATTTACGGACCCGCGTCCCAGCGTTTACAGCGTTACAGACCCACGTCCCAGCGTTTACAGAGTTACAGACCCGCGCCCCAGCGTTTAGAGTTACAGACCCGCGTCCCAGCGTTTACAGAGTTACAGATCCATGTCCCAGCGTTTACAGAGTTACAGACCCGTGTCCCAGCATTTACAGACCCGCGTCCCAGCGTTTACAGAGTCACAGACCCGCGTCCCAGCGTTTACAGACACGCGTCCCAGCGTTTACAGACCCGCGTCCCAGCGTTTACAGACCCGCGCCCCAGCGTTTACAGACCCGCGTACCAGCATTTACAGAGTTACAGACCCGTGTCCCAGCGTTTACAGACCCGCGTCCCAGCGTTTACAGACCTGCGTCCCAGCGTTTACAGAGTTACAGACCCGCGTCCCAGCATTTACAGAGTTACAAACACGCGTCCCAGCGTTTACAGACCCGCGTCCCAGCGTTTACAGACCCGCGTCCCAGCGTTTACAGAGTTACAGTCCCGCGCCCCAGCGTTTACATACCCGCGTCCCAGCGTTTACAGACCCGCGTCCCAGCGTTTACAGAGTTACAGACACACGTCCCAGCATTTACAGACCCGCCTCCCAGTGTTTACAGAGTGACAGACCCGCTTCCCAGTGTTTACAGACCCGCGTCCCAGCGTTTACAGACCCGCGTCCCAGCGTTTACAGACCCGCGTCCCAGCATTTACAAACCCGCGTCCCAGCGTTTACAGACCCGCGTCCCAGCGTTTACAGAGTTACAGACCCACGTCCCAGCGTTTACAGAGTTACAGACACACGTCCCAGCGTTTACAGACCCGCGTCCCAGCGTTTACAGACCCGCGTCCCAGCGTTTACAGAGTTACAGACACACGTCCCAGCATTTACAGACCCGCCTCCCAGTGTTTACAGAGTGACAGACCCGCTTCCCAGTGTTTACAGACCCGCGTCCCAGCGTTTACAGACCCGCGTCCCAGCGTTTACAGAGTCACAGACCCGCATCCCAGCGTTTACAGACCCGCATCCCAGCGTTTACAGAGTCACAGACCCGCATCCCAGCGTTTACAGACCCGCGTCCCAGCGTTTACAGACCCGCGTCCCAGCGTTTACAGACCCGCGTCCCAGCGTTTACAGACCCGCGTCCCAGCGTTTACAGACCCGCGTCCCAGCGTTTACAGATCCGCGTCACTGCGTTTACAGACCCGCGTCCCAGTGTTTACAGACCCGCATCCCAGCGTTTACAGACCCGCCTCCCAGCGTTTACAGAGTGACAGACCTGCTTCCCAGTGTTTACAGACCCGCGTCCCAGCGTTTACAGACCCGCGTCCCAGCGTTTACTGAGTCACAGACCCGCATCCCGGCATTTACAGACCCGCGTCCCAGCGTTTACAGAGTCACAGTCCCGCATCCCAGCGTTTACAGACCCGCGTCCCAGCGTTTACAGACCCGCGTCCCAGCGTTTACAGAGTCATAGACCCGCGTCCCAGCGTTTACAGACCCGCGTCCCAGCGTTTACAGACCCGCGTCCCAGCGTTTACGGACCCGCGTCCCAGCGTTTACAGACCCGCGTCCCAGCGTTTACAGAGTCACAGACCCGCGTCCCAGCGTTTACAGACCCGCGTCCCAGCGTTTACAGACCCGCGTCCCAGCGTTTACAGACACGCGCCCCAGCGTTTACAGACCCGCGTACCAGCGTTTACAGAGTTACAAACACGCGTCCCAGCATTTACAGACCCACGTCCCAGCGTTTACAGACCCGCGTCCCAGCGTTTACAGACCCACAGACCCGCGTCCCAGCGTTTACAGACCCGCGTCCCAGCGTTTACAGACCCGCGTCCCAGCGTTTACAGACCCGCGTCCCAGCGTTTACAGAGTCACAGACCCGCGTCCCAGCGTTTACAGACCCGCGTCCCAGCGTTTACAGACCCGCGTCCCAGCGTTTACAGACACGCGCCCCAGCGTTTACAGACCCGCGTACCAGCGTTTACAGAGTTACAAACACGCGTCCCAGCATTTACAGACCTGCGTCCCAGCGTTTACAGACCCGCGTCCCAGCGTTTACAGAGTTACAGACCCGCGCCCCAGCGTTTACATACCCGCGTCCCAGCGTTTACAGACCCGCGTCCCAGCATTTACAGAGTTACAGACCCGTGTCCCAGCGTTTACAGAGTTACAGAGCCGCTTCCCAGCATTCACAAACCCGCGTCACAGCATTTACTGATTTACAGACCCGCGTCCCAGCGTTTACAGACCCGCGTCCCAGCATTTACAAACCCGCGTCCCAGCGTTTACAGACCCGCGTCCCAGCGTTTACAGACCCGCGTCCCAGCGTTTACAGACCTGCGTCGCAGCGTTTACAGACCCGCATCCCAGCGTTTACAGAGTTACAGACCCGCGTCCCAGCGTTTACAGAGTTACAGACCCGCGTGCCTGTCTTTACAGACCCACGTCCCAGCGTTTACAGAGTTTCAGACCCACATCCCAGCATTTATAGACCCACGCCCCAGCGTTTATAGACCCGCGTCCCCGCGTCCCAGCGTTTACAGTTACAGTCCCGCGTCCCAGCGTTTACAGAGTTACAGACCCGCGTCGCAGCGTTTACAGACCCACGTCCCAGCGTTTACAGACCCGCGTCCCAGGGTTTACAGACCCGCGTCCCAGCATTTACAGAGTTACAGACCCATGTTCCAGTGTTTACAGAGTTACAGACATACGTCCCAGCGTTTACAGACCCGCGTCCCAGTGTTTACAGACCCGCATCCCAGCGTTTACAGAGTTACAGACCCGCACCCCAGCGTTTACAGAGTTACAGACACGCGTCGCAGGGTTTACAGACCCGCGTCACAGCGTTTACAGAGTTACAGACACACGTCCCAGCGTTTACAGACCCGCGTCCCGGCATTTACAGACCCGCCTCCCAGCGTTTACAGAGTGACAGACCCGCGTCCCAGTGCTTACAGACCCGCGTCCCAGTGTTTACAGACCCGCGTCCCAGCATTTACAGAGTCACAGACCCGCGTCCCAGCGTTTACAGACCCGTGTCACTGCATTTACGGACCCGCGTCCCAGCGTTTACAGCGTTACAGACCCACGTCCCAGCGTTTACAGAGTTACAGACCCGCGCCCCAGCGTTTAGAGTTACAGACCCCCGTCCCAGCGTTTACAGAGTTACAGATCCATGTCCCAGCGTTTACAGAGTTACAGACCCGCGTCCCAACGTTTACAGACCCGCGTCCCAGCGTTTACAGACACGCGTCCCAGCGTTTACAGACCCGCGTCCCAGCGTTTACAGACACGCACCCCAGCGTTTACAGACCCGCGTACCAGCGTTTACAGAGTTACAGACCCGCGTCCCAGCGTTTACAGACCCGCGTCCCAGCGTTTACAGACCTGCGTCCCAGCGTTTACAGAGTTACAGACCCGCGTCCCAGCATTTACAGAGTTACAAACACGCGTCCCAGCGTTTACAGACCCGCGTCCCAGCGTTTACAGACCCGCGTCCCAGCATTTACAGAGTTACAGACCCGTGTCCCAGCGTTTACAGAGTTACAGAGCCGCTTCCCAGCATTCACAAACCCGCGTCACAGCGTTTACTGATTTACAGACCCGCGTCCCAGCGTTTACAGACCCGCGTCCCAGCGTTTACAGACCCGCGTCCCAGCATTTACAAACCCGCGTCCCAGCGTTTACAGACCCGCGTCCCAGCATTTACAGAGTTACAAACACGCGTCCCAGCGTTTACAGTCCCGCGTCCCAGCATTTACAAACCCGCGTCCCAGCGTTTACAGACCCGCGTCCCAGCGTTTACAGAGTTACAGACCCACGTCCCAGCATTTACAGAGTTACAGACACACGTCCCAGCGTTTACAGACCCGCGTCCCAGCGTTTACAGACCCGCGTCCCAGCGTTTACAGAGTTACAGACACACGTCCCAGCATTTACAGACCCGCCTCCCAGTGTTTACAGCGTGACAGACCCGCTTCCCAGTGTTTACAGACCCGCTTCCCAGTGTATACAGACCCGCGTCCCAGCGTTTACAGACCCGCGTCCCAGCATTTACAGAGTCACAGACCCGCATCCCAGCGTTTACAGACCCGCGTCCCAGCGTTTACAGAGTCACAGACCCGCATCCCAGCGTTTACAGACCCGCGTCCCAGCATTTACAGACCCGCGTCCCAGCGTTTACAGACCCGCGTCCCAGCGTTTACAGACCCGCGTCCCAGCGTTTACAGAGTCACAGACCCGCGTCCCAGCGTTTACAGACCCGCGTCACTGCGTTTACAGACCCGCGTCCCAGTGTTTACAGACCCGCATCCCAGCGTTTACAGACCCGCCTCCCAGCGTTTACAGAGTGACAGACCCGCTTCCCAGTGTTTACAGACCCGCGTCCCAGCGTTTACAGACCCGCGTCCCAGCGTTTACAGAGTCACAGACCCGCATCCCAGCGTTTACAGACCCGCGTCCCAGCGTTTACAGAGTCACAGTCCCGCATCCCAGCGTTTACAGACCCGCGTCCCAGCGTTTACAGACCCGCGTCCCAGCGTTTACAGAGTCACAGACCCGCGTCCCAGCGTTTACAGACCCGCGTCCCAGCGTTTACAGACCCGCGTCCCAGCGTTTACAGAGTCACAGACCCGCGTCCCAGCGTTTACAGACCCGCGTCCCAGCGTTTACAGACCCGCGTCCCAGCGTTTACAGACCTGCGTACCAGCGTTTACAGAGTTACAAACACGCGTCCCAGCATTTACAGACCCGCGTCCCAGCGTTTACAGACCCGCGTCCCAGCGTTTACAGAGTTACAGACCCGCGCCCCAGCGTTTACATACCCGCGTCCCAGCGTTTACAGACCCGCGTCCCAGCATTTACAGAGTTACAGACCCGTGTCCTAGCGTTTACAGAGTTACAGAGCCGCTTCCCAGCATTCACAAACCCGCGTCACAGCATTTACTGATTTACAGACCCGCGTCCCAGCGTTTACAGACCCGCGTCCCAGCATTTACAAACCCGCGTCCCAGCGTTTACAGACCCGCGTCCCAGCGTTTACAGACCCGCGTCCCAGCGTTTACAGACCCGCGTCGCAGCGTTTACAGACCCATGTCCCAGCGTTTAAAGACACCAGCCCCAGCGTTTACAGACCCGCGTCCCAGCGTTTACAGAGTTACAGACCCGCGTCCCAGCGTTTACAGAGTTACAGACCCGCGTGCCTGTCTTTACAGACCCACGTCCCAGCGTTTACAGAGTTTCAGACCCACATCCCAGCATTTATAGACCCACGCCCCAGCGTTTATAGACCCGCGTCCCCGCGTCCCAGCGTTTACAGTTACAGTCCCGCGTCCCAGCGTTTACAGAGTTACAGACCCGCGTCCCAGCGTTTACAGACCCGCGTCCCAGCGTTTACAGACCCGCGTCCCAGGGTTTACAGACCCGCGTCCCAGCATTTACAGAGTTACAGACCCATGTTCCAGTGTTTACAGAGTTACAGACATACGTCCCAGCGTTTACAGACCCGCGTCCCAGCGTTTACAGAGTTACAGACCCGCGTTGCAGCGTTTACAGACCCGCGTCCCAGCGTTTACAGACCCGCGTCCCAGGGTTTACAGACCCGTGTCCCAGCATTTACAGAGTTACAGACCCATGTTCCAGTGTTTACAGAGTTACAGACCCGCGTCCCAGCGTTTACAGAGTCACAGACCCGCGTCCCAGCGTTTACAGACCCGCGTCCCAGCGTTTACAGACCCGCGTCCCAGCGTTTACAGACCCGCGTCCCAGCGTTTACAGACCCGCGTCCCAGCGTTTACAGACACGCGCCCCAGCGTTTACAGACACGCGCCCCAGCATTTACAGACCCGCGTACCAGCGTTTACAGACCCGCGTCCCAGCATTTACAGAGTTACAGACCCGTGTCCCAGCGTTTACAGAGTTACAGACCCGCGTCCCAGCATTCACAGAGTTACAGACCCATGTCCCAGCGTTTACAAACACGCGTCCCAGCGTTTACAGACCCGCGTCCCAGCGTTTACAGAGTTTCAGACCCACAACCCAGCATTTATATACCCACGCCCCAGCGTTTACAGACCCGCGTCCCAGCATTTACAGAGTTACAGACCCGTGTCCCAGCGTTTACAGAGTTACAGACCCGTGTCCCAGCGTTTACAGAGTTACATACCCGCGTCCCAGCGTTTACAGACACGCGCCCCAGCGTTTACAGACACGCGCCCCAGCATTTACAGACCCGCGTACCAGCGTTTACAGACCCGCGTCCCAGCATTTACAGAGTTACAGACCCGTGTCCCAGCGTTTACAGAGTTACAGACCCGCGTCCCAGCGTTCACAGAGTTACAGACCCATGTCCCAGCGTTTACAAACACGCGTCCCAGCGTTTACAGACCCGCGTCCCAGCGTTTACAGAGTTTCAGACCCACAACCCAGCATTTATATACCCACGCCCCAGCGTTTACAGACCCGCGTCCCAGCATTTACAGAGTTACAGACCCGTGTCCCAGCGTTTACAGAGTTACAGACCCGTGTCCCAGCGTTTACAGAGTTACATACCCGCGTCCCAGGGTTTACAGACCCGCGTCCCAGCATTTACAGAGTTACAGACCCGTGTCCCAGCGTTTACAGAGTTACAGAGCCGCTTCCCAGCATTCACAAACCCGCGTCACAGCGTTTACTGATTTACAGACCCGCGTCCCAGCGTTTACAGACCCGCATCCCAGCGTTTACAGACCCGCGTCCCAGCATTTACAGACCCGCGTCCCAGCGTTTACAGACCCGCGTCCCAGAGTTTACAGACCCACGTCCCAGCATTTACAGACCCGCGTCGCAGTGTTTACAGACCCATGTCCCAACGTTTAAAGACACGAGCCCCAGCATTTACAGACCCGCGTCCCAGCGTTTACAGAGTTACAGACCCGCGTCCCAGCGTTTACAGAGTTACAGACCCGCGTGCCTGTCTTTACAGACCCGCGTCCCAGCGTTTACAGAGTTTCAGACCCACATCCCAGCATTTATAGACCCACGCCCCAGCGTTTACAGACCCGCGTCCCCGCGTCCCAGCGTTTACAGTTACAGACCCGCGTCCCAGCGTTTACAGAGTTACAGACCCGCGTTGCAGCGTTTACAGACCCGCGTCCCAGCGTTTACAGACCCGCGTCCCAGGGTTTACAGACCCATGTCCCAGCATTTACAGAGTTACAGACCCATGTTCCAGTGTTTACAGAGTTACAGACCCGCGTCCCAGCGTTTACAGAGTCACAGACCCGCGTCCCAGCGTTTACAGACCCGCGTCCCAGCGTTTACAGACCCGCGTCCCAGCGTTTACAGACCCGCATCCCAGCGTTTACAGACACGCGCCCCAGCGTTTACAGACACGCGCCCCAGCATTTACAGACCCGCGTACCAGCGTTTACAGACCCGCGTCCCAGCATTTACAGAGTTACAGACCCGTGTCCCAGCGTTTACAGAGTTACAGACCCGCGTCCCAGCGTTCACAGAGTTACAGACCCATGTCCCAGCGTTTACAAACACGCGTCCCAGCGTTTACAGACCCGCGTCCCAGCGTTTACAGAGTTTCAGACCCACAACCCAGCATTTATATACCCACGCCCCAGCGTTTACAGACCCGCGTCCCAGCATTTACAGAGTTACAGACCCGTGTCCCAGCGTTTACAGAGTTACAGACCCGTGTCCCAGCGTTTACAGAGTTACATACCCGCGTCCCAGGGTTTACAGACCCGCGTCCCAGCATTTACAGAGTTACAGACCCGTGTCCCAGCGTTTACAGAGTTACAGAGCCGCTTCCCAGCGTTTACAGACCCGCGTCACAGCGTTTACTGATTTACAGACCCGCGTCCCAGCGTTTTCAGACACGAGCCCCAGCGTTTACAGACCCGCGTACCAGCGTTTACAGAGTTACAGACCCGTGTCCCAGCGTTTACAGACCCGCGTACCAGCGTTTACAGAGTTACAGACCCGTGTCCCAGCGTTTACAGAGTTACAGACCTGCGTTCCAGCGTTTACAGACCCGCGTTCCAGCGTTTACAGACCCGCGTCCCAGCGTTTACAGACCCGCGTCCCAGCGTTTACAGACCCACGCCCCAGCGTTTACAGAGTTACAGACCCGCGTCCCCGTGTTTACAAACACGCGTCCCAGCGTTTACAGACCCGCGTCCCAGCGTTTACAAACACGCATCCCAGCGTTTACAGACCCGCGTCCCAGCGTTTACAGAGTTTCAGACCCACAACCCAGTATTTATATACCCTCGTCCCAGCGTTTACAGACCCGCGTCCCAGCGTTTACAGACCCGCGTCCCAGGGTTTACGGACCCGCGTCCCAGCGTTTACTGATTTACAGAGCCGCTTCCCAGCATTTACAGACCCGCGTCACAGCGTTTACTGATTTACAGACCCGCGTCCCAGCGTTTACAGACCCGCGTCCCAGCGTTTACAGACCCGCTTCCCAGGGTTTACAGAGTTACAGACCTGTGTCCCAGCGTTTACAGAGTCACAGACCCGCGTCCCAGCGTTTACAGAGTTACAGACCCGTGTCCCAGCGTTTACAGAGTTACAGACCCTTGTCCCAGCGTTTACAAACACGCGTCCCAGCGTTTACAGTGTTACAGACCCGCGCCCCAGCGTTTACAGACCCGCGTCCCAGTGTTTACAGACCCGCGTCCCAGCGTTTACAGAGTCACAGACCCGCGTCCCAGCGTTTACAGACCCGCGTCCCAGCGTTTACAGACCCGCGTCCCAGCGTTTACAGACCCGCGTCCCAGCGTTTACAGACCCGCGTCCCAGCGTTTACAGAGTCACAGACCCGCGTCCCAGCGTTTACAGACCCGCGTCCCAGCGTTTACAGACCCGCGTCCCAGCGTTTACAGACACGCGCCCCCGCGTTTACAGACCTGCGTACCAGCGTTTACAGAGTTACAAACACGCGTCCCAGCATTTACAGACCCGCGTCCCAGCGTTTACAGACCCGCGTCCCAGCGTTTACAGAGTTACAGACCCGCGCCCCAGCGTTTACATACCCGCGTCCCAGCGTTTACAGACCCGCGTCCCAGCATTTACAGAGTTACAGACCCGTGTCCCACCGTTTACAGAGTTACAGAGCCGCTTCCCAGCATTCACAAACCCGCGTCACAGCATTTACTGATTTACAGACCCGCGTCCCAGCGTTTACAGACCCGCGTCCCAGCATTTACAAACCCGCGTCCCAGCGTTTACAGACCCGCGTCGCAGCATTTACAGACCCATGTCCCAGCGTTTAAAGACACCAGCCCCAGCGTTTACAGACCCGCGTGCCAGCGTTTACAGAGTTACAGACCCGCGTCCCAGCGTTTACAGAGTTACAGACCCGCGTGCCTGTCTTTACAGACCCACGTCCCAGCGTTTACAGAGTTTCAGACCCACATCCCAGCATTTATAGACCCACGCCCCAGCGTTTATAGACCCGCGTCCCAGCGTTTACAGTTACAGTCCCGCATCCCAGCGTTTACAGAGTTACAGACCCGCGTCGCAGCGTTTACAGACCCGCGTCCCAGCGTTTACAGACCCGCGTCCCAGGGTTTACAGTCCCGCGTCCCAGCATTTACAGAGTTACAGACCCATGTTCCAGTGTTTCCAGAGTTACAGACATACGTCCCAGCGTTTACAGACCCGCGTCCCAGTGTTTACAGACCCGCATCCCAGCGTTTACAGAGTTACAGACCCGCACCCCAGCGTTTACAGAGTTACAGACACGCGTCGCACCGTTTACAGACCCGCGTCCCAGCGTTTACAGAGTCACAGACACACGTCCCAGCGTTTACAGACCCGCGTCCCGGCATTTACAGACCCGCCTCCCAGCGTTTACAGAGTGACAGACCCGCGTCCCAGTGCTTACAGACCCGCGTCCCAGTGTTTACAGACCCGCGTCCCAGCATTTACAGAGTCACAGACCCGCGTTCCAGCGTTTACAGACCCGTGTCACTGCATTTACGGACCCGCGTCCCAGCGTTTACAGCGTTACAGACCCACGTCCCAGCGTTTACAGAGTTACAGACCCGCGCCCCAGCGTTTACAGAGTTACAGATCCATGTCCCAGCGTTTACAGAGTTACAGACCCGTGTCCCAGCATTTACAGACCCGCGTCCCAGCGTTTACAGAGTCACAGACCCGCGTCCCAGCGTTTACAGACACGCGTCCCAGCGTTTACAGACCCGCGTCCCAGCGTTTACAGACACGCGCCCCAGCGTTTACAGACCCGCGTACCAGCATTTACAGAGTTACAGACCCGTGTCCCAGCGTTTACAGACCCGCGTCCCAGCGTTTACAGACCTGCGTCCCAGCGTTTACAGAGTTACAGACCCGCGTCCCAGCATTTACAGAGTTACAAACACGCGTCCCAGCGTTTACAGACCCGCGTCCCAGCGTTTACAGACCCGCGTCCCAGCGTTTACAGAGTTACAGACCCGCGCCCCAGCGTTTACATACCCGCGTCCCAGCGTTTACAGACCCGCGTCCCAGCGTTTACAGAGTTACAGACACACGTCCCAGCATTTACAGACCCGCCTCCCAGTGTTTACAGAGTGACAGACCCGCTTCCCAGTGTTTACAGACCCGCGTCCCAGCGTTTACAGACCCGCGTCCCAGCGTTTACAAACCCGCGTCCCAGCGTTTACAGACCCGCGTCCCAGCGTTTACAGAGTTACAGACCCACGTCCCAGCGTTTACAGAGTTACAGACACACGTCCCAGCGTTTACAGACCCGCGTCCCAGCGTTTACAGACCCGCGTCCCAGCGTTTACAGAGTTACAGACACACGTCCCAGCATTTACAGACCCGCCTCCCAGTGTTTACAGAGTGACAGACCCGCTTCCCAGTGTTTACAGACCCGCGTCCCAGCGTTTACAGACCCGCGTCCCAGCGTTTACAGAGTCACAGACCCGCATCCCAGCGTTTACAGACCCGCATCCCAGCGTTTACAGAGTCACAGACCCGCATCCCAGCGTTTACAGACCCGCGTCCCAGCGTTTACAGACCCGCGTCCCAGCGTTTACAGACCCGCGTCCCAGTGTTTACAGACCCGCATCCCAGCGTTTACAGACCCGCCTCCCAGCGTTTACAGAGTGACAGACCTGCTTCCCAGTGTTTACAGACCCGCGTCCCAGCGTTTACAGACCCGCGTCCCAGCGTTTACTGAGTCACAGACCCGCATCCCGGCATTTACAGACCCGCGTCCCAGCGTTTACAGAGTCACAGTCCCGCATCCCAGCGTTTACAGACCCGCGTCCCAGCGTTTACAGACCCGCGTCCCAGCGTTTACAGACCCGCGTCCCAGCGTTTACAGAGTCACAGACCCGCGTCCCAGCGTTTACAGACCCGCGTCCCAGCGTTTACAGACCCGCGTCCCAGCGTTTACAGACCCGCGTCCCAGCGTTTACAGACCCGCGTCCCAGCGTTTACAGAGTCACAGACCCGCGTCCCAGCGTTTACAGACCCGCGTCCCAGCGTTTACAGACCCGCGTCCCAGCGTTTACAGACACGCGCCCCAGCGTTTACAGACCCGCGTACCAGCGTTTACAGAGTTACAAACACGCGTCCCAGCATTTACAGACCCACGTCCCAGCGTTTACAGACCCGCGTCCCAGCGTTTACAGACCCACAGACCCGCGTCCCAGCGTTTACAGACCCGCGTCCCAGCGTTTACAGACCCGCGTCCCAGCGTTTACAGACCCGCGTCCCAGCGTTTACAGAGTCACAGACCCGCGTCCCAGCGTTTACAGACCCGCGTCCCAGCGTTTACAGACCCGCGTCCCAGCGTTTACAGACACGCGCCCCAGCGTTTACAGACCCGCGTACCAGCGTTTACAGAGTTACAAACACGCGTCCCAGCATTTACAGACCTGCGTCCCAGCGTTTACAGACCCGCGTCCCAGCGTTTACAGAGTTACAGACCCGCGTCCCAGCGTTTACAGACCTGCGTCGCAGCGTTTACAGACCCGCGTCGCAGCGTTTACAGACCCATGTCCCAGCGTTTAAAGACACCTGCCCCAGCGTTTACAGACCCGCATCCCAGCGTTTACAGAGTTACAGACCCGCGTCCCAGCGTTTACAGAGTTACAGACCCGCGTGCCTGTCTTTACAGACCCACGTCCCAGCGTTTACAGAGTTTCAGACCCACATCCCAGCATTTATAGACCCACGCCCCAGCGTTTATAGACCCGCGTCCCCGCGTCCCAGCGTTTACAGTTACAGTCCCGCGTCCCAGCGTTTACAGAGTTACAGACCCGCGTCGCAGCGTTTACAGACCCACGTCCCAGCGTTTACAGACCCGCGTCCCAGGGTTTACAGACCCGCGTCCCAGCATTTACAGAGTTACAGACCCATGTTCCAGTGTTTACAGAGTTACAGACATACGTCCCAGCGTTTACAGACCCGCGTCCCAGTGTTTACAGACCCGCATCCCAGCGTTTACAGAGTTACAGACCCGCACCCCAGCGTTTACAGAGTTACAGACACGCGTCGCAGGGTTTACAGACCCGCGTCACAGCGTTTACAGAGTTACAGACACACGTCCCAGCGTTTACAGACCCGCGTCCCGGCATTTACAGACCCGCCTCCCAGCGTTTACAGAGTGACAGACCCGCGTCCCAGTGCTTACAGACCCGCGTCCCAGTGTTTACAGACCCGCGTCCCAGCATTTACAGAGTCACAGACCCGCGTCCCAGCGTTTACAGACCCGTGTCACTGCATTTACGGACCCGCGTCCCAGCGTTTACAGCGTTACAGACCCACGTCCCAGCGTTTACAGAGTTACAGACCCGCGCCCCAGCGTTTAGAGTTACAGACCCCCGTCCCAGCGTTTACAGAGTTACAGATCCATGTCCCAGCGTTTACAGAGTTACAGACCCGCGTCCCAACGTTTACAGACCCGCGTCCCAGCGTTTACAGACACGCGTCCCAGCGTTTACAGACCCGCGTCCCAGCGTTTACAGACACGCACCCCAGCGTTTACAGACCCGCGTACCAGCGTTTACAGAGTTACAGACCCGCGTCCCAGCGTTTACAGACCCGCGTCCCAGCGTTTACAGACCTGCGTCCCAGCGTTTACAGAGTTACAGACCCGCGTCCCAGCATTTACAGAGTTACAAACACGCGTCCCAGCGTTTACAGACCCGCGTCCCAGCGTTTACAGACCCGCGTCCCAGCATTTACAGAGTTACAGACCCGTGTCCCAGCGTTTACAGAGTTACAGAGCCGCTTCCCAGCATTCACAAACCCGCGTCACAGCGTTTACTGATTTACAGACCCGCGTCCCAGCGTTTACAGACCCGCGTCCCAGCGTTTACAGACCCGCGTCCCAGCATTTACAAACCCGCGTCCCAGCGTTTACAGACCCGCGTCCCAGCGTTTACAGAGTTACAGACCCACGTCCCAGCATTTACAGAGTTACAGACACACGTCCCAGCGTTTACAGACCCGCGTCCCAGCGTTTACAGACCCGCGTCCCAGCGTTTACAGAGTTACAGACACACGTCCCAGCATTTACAGACCCGCCTCCCAGTGTTTACAGAGTGACAGACCCGCTTCCCAGTGTTTACAGACCCGCTTCCCAGTGTTTACAGACCCGCGTCCCAGCGTTTACAGACCCGCGTCCCAGCGTTTACAGAGTCACAGACCCGCATCCCAGCGTTTACAGACCCGCGTCCCAGCGTTTACAGAGTCACAGACCCGCATCCCAGCGTTTACAGACCCGCGTCCCAGCGTTTACAGACCCGCGTCCCAGCGTTTACAGACCCGCGTCCCAGCGTTTACAGACCCGCGTCCCAGCGTTTACAGAGTCACAGACCCGCGTCCCAGCGTTTACAGACCCGCGTCACTGCGTTTACAGACCCGCGTCCCAGTGTTTACAGACCCGCATCCCAGCGTTTACAGACCCGCCTCCCAGCGTTTACAGAGTGACAGACCCGCTTCCCAGTGTTTACAGACCCGCGTCCCAGCGTTTACAGACCCGCGTCCCAGCGTTTACAGAGTCACAGACCCGCATCCCAGCGTTTACAGACCCGCGTCCCAGCGTTTACAGAGTCACAGTCCCGCATCCCAGCGTTTACAGACCCGCGTCCCAGCGTTTACAGACCCGCGTCCCAGCGTTTACAGACCCGCGTCCCAGCGTTTACAGACCCGCGTCCCAGCGTTTACAGAGTCACAGACCCGCGTCCCAGCGTTTACAGACCCGCGTCCCAGCGTTTACAGACCCGCGTCCCAGCGTTTACAGATCCGCGTCCCAGCGTTTACAGAGTCACAGACCCGCGTCCCAGCGTTTACAGACCCGCGTCCCAGCGTTTACAGACCCGCGTCCCAGCATTTACAGACCCGCGTCCCAGCGTTTACAGACACGCGCCCCAGCGTTTACAGACCTGCGTACCAGCGTTTACAGAGTTACAAACACGCGTCCCAGCATTTACAGACCCGCGTCCCAGCGTTTACAGACCCGCGTCCCAGCGTTTACAGAGTTACAGACCCGCGCCCCAGCGTTTACATACCCGCGTCCCAGCGTTTACAGACCCGCGTCCCAGCATTTACAGAGTTACAGACCCGTGTCCCAGCGTTTACAGAGTTACAGAGCCGCTTCCCAGCATTCACAAACCCGCGTCACAGCATTTACTGATTTACAGACCCGCGTCCCAGCGTTTACAGACCCGCGTCCCAGCATTTACAAACCCGCGTCCCAGCGTTTACAGACCCGCGTCCCAGCGTTTACAGACCCGCGTCCCAGCGTTTACAGACCCGCGTCGCAGCGTTTACAGACCCATGTCCCAGCGTTTAAAGACACCAGCCCCAGCGTTTACAGACCCGCGTCCCAGCGTTTACAGAGTTACAGACCCGCGTCCCAGCGTTTACAGAGTTACAGACCCGCGTGCCTGTCTTTACAGACCCACGTCCCAGCGTTTACAGAGTTTCAGACCCACATCCCAGCATTTATAGACCCACGCCCCAGCGTTTATAGACCCGCGTCCCCGCGTCCCAGCGTTTACAGTTACAGTCCCGCGTCCCAGCGTTTACAGAGTTACAGACCCGCGTCCCAGCGTTTACAGACCCGCGTCCCAGCGTTTACAGACCCGCGTCCCAGGGTTTACAGACCCGCGTCCCAGCATTTACAGAGTTACAGACCCATGTTCCAGTGTTTACAGAGTTACAGACATACGTCCCAGCGTTTACAGACCCGCGTCCCAGCGTTTACAGAGTTACAGACCCGCGTTGCAGCGTTTACAGACCCGCGTCCCAGCGTTTACAGACCCGCGTCCCAGGGTTTACAGACCCGTGTCCCAGCATTTACAGAGTTACAGACCCATGTTCCAGTGTTTACAGAGTTACAGACCCGCGTCCCAGCGTTTACAGAGTCACAGACCCGCGTCCCAGCGTTTACAGACCCGCGTCCCAGCGTTTACAGACCCGCGTCCCAGCGTTTACAGACCCGCGTCCCAGCGTTTACAGACACGCGCCCCAGCGTTTACAGACACGCGCCCCAGCATTTACAGACCCGCGTACCAGCGTTTACAGACCCGCGTCCCAGCATTTACAGAGTTACAGACCCGTGTCCCAGCGTTTACAGAGTTACAGACCCGCGTCCCAGCGTTCACAGAGTTACAGACCCATGTCCCAGCGTTTACAAACACGCGTCCCAGCGTTTACAGACCCGCGTCCCAGCGTTTACAGAGTTTCAGACCCACAACCCAGCATTTATATACCCACGCCCCAGCGTTTACAGACCCGCGTCCCAGCATTTACAGAGTTACAGACCCGTGTCCCAGCGTTTACAGAGTTACAGACCCGTGTCCCAGCGTTTACAGAGTTACATACCCGCGTCCCAGCGTTTACAGACACGCGCCCCAGCGTTTACAGACACGCGCCCCAGCATTTACAGACCCGCGTACCAGCGTTTACAGACCCGCGTCCCAGCATTTACAGAGTTACAGACCCGTGTCCCAGCGTTTACAGAGTTACAGACCCGCGTCCCAGCGTTCACAGAGTTACAGACCCATGTCCCAGCGTTTACAAACACGCGTCCCAGCGTTTACAGACCCGCGTCCCAGCGTTTACAGAGTTTCAGACCCACAACCCAGCATTTATATACCCACGCCCCAGCGTTTACAGACCCGCGTCCCAGCATTTACAGAGTTACAGACCCGTGTCCCAGCGTTTACAGAGTTACAGACCCGTGTCCCAGCGTTTACAGAGTTACATACCCGCGTCCCAGGGTTTACAGACCCGCGTCCCAGCATTTACAGAGTTACAGACCTGTGTCCCAGCGTTTACAGAGTTACAGAGCCGCTTCCCAGCATTCACGAACCCGCGTCACAGCGTTTACTGATTTACAGACCCGCGTCCCAGCGTTTACAGACCCGCATCCCAGCGTTTACAGACCCGCGTCCCAGCATTTACAGACCCGCGTCCCAGCGTTTACAGACCCGCGTTCCAGAGTTTACAGACCCACGTCCCAGCATTTACAGACCCGCGTCGCAGTGTTTACAGACCCATGTCCCAACGTTTAAAGACACGAGCCCCAGCATTTACAGACCCGCGTCCCAGCGTTTACAGAGTTACAGACCCGCGTCCCAGCGTTTACAGAGTTACAGACCCGCGTGCCTGTCTTTACAGACCCGCGTCCCAGCGTTTACAGAGTTTCAGACCCACATCCCAGCATTTATAGACCCACGCCCCAGCGTTTACAGACCCGCGTCCCAGCGTTTACAGTTACAGACCCGCGTCCCAGCGTTTACAGAGTTACAGACCCGCGTTGCAGCGTTTACAGACCCGCGTCCCAGCGTTTACAGACCCGCGTCCCAGGGTTTACAGACCCATGTCCCAGCATTTACAGAGTTACAGACCCATGTTCCAGTGTTTACAGAGTTACAGACCCGCGTCCCAGCGTTTACAGAGTCACAGACCCGCGTCCCAGCGTTTACAGACCCGCGTCCCAGCGTTTACAGACCCGCGTCCCAGCGTTTACAGACACGCGCCCCAGCGTTTACAGACACGCGCCCCAGCATTTACAGACCCGCGTACCAGCGTTTACAGACCCGCGTCCCAGCATTTACAGAGTTACAGACCCGTGTCCCAGCGTTTACAGAGTTACAGACCCGCGTCCCAGCGTTCACAGAGTTACAGACCCATGTCCCAGCGTTTACAAACACGCGTCCCAGCGTTTACAGACCCGCGTCCCAGCGTTTACAGAGTTTCAGACCCACAACCCAGCATTTATATACCCACGCCCCAGCGTTTACAGACCTGCGTCCCAGCATTTACAGAGTTACAGACCCGTGTCCCAGCGTTTACAGAGTTACAGACCCGTGTCCCAGCGTTTACAGAGTTACATACCCGCGTCCCAGGGTTTACAGACCCGCGTCCCAGCATTTACAGAGTTACAGACCCGTGTCCCAGCGTTTACAGAGTTACAGAGCCGCTTCCCAGCGTTTACAGACCCGCGTCACAGCGTTTACTGATTTACAGACCCGCGTCCCAGCGTTTACAGACCCGCGTCCCAGCGTTTACAGACCCGCGTCCCAGCGTTTTCAGACATGAGCCCCAGCGTTTACAGACCCGCGTACCAGCGTTTACAGAGTTACAGACCCGTGTCCCAGCGTTTACAGACCCGCGTACCAGCGTTTACAGAGTTACAGACCCGTGTCCCAGCGTTTACAGAGTTACAGACCTGCGTTCCAGCGTTTACAGACCCGCGTTCCAGCGTTTACAGACCCGCGTCCCAGCGTTTACAGACCCGCGTCCCAGCGTTTACAGAGTTTCAGACCCACAACCCAGCATTTATATACCCACGCCCCAGCGTTTACAGACCCGCGTCCCAGCATTTACAGAGTTACAGACCCGTGTCCCAGCGTTTACAGAGTTACAGACCCGTGTCCCAGCGTTTACAGAGTTACATACCCGCGTCCCAGGGTTTACAGACCCGCGTCCCAGCATTTACAGAGTTACAGACCCATGTCCCAGCGTTTACAGAGTTACAGAGCCGCTTCCCAGCATTCACAAACCCGCGTCACAGCGTTTACTGATTTACAGACCCGCGTCCCAGCGTTTACAGACCCGCATCCCAGCGTTTACAGACCCGCGTCCCAGCATTTACAGACCCGCGTCCCAGCGTTTACAGACCCGCGTCCCAGAGTTTACAGACCCACGTCCCAGCATTTACAGACCCGCGTCGCAGTGTTTACAGACCCATGTCCCAACGTTTAAAGACACGAGCCCCAGCATTTACAGACCCGCGTCCCAGCGTTTACAGAGTTACAGACCCGCGTCCCAGCGTTTACAGAGTTACAGACCCGCGTGCCTGTCTTTACAGACCCGCGTCCCAGCGTTTACAGAGTTTCAGACCCACATCCCAGCATTTATAGACCCACGCCCCAGCGTTTACAGACCCGCGTCCCAGCGTTTACAGTTACAGACCCGCGTCCCAGCGTTTACAGAGTTACAGACCCGCGTTGCAGCGTTTACAGACCCGCGTCCCAGCGTTTACAGACCCGCGTCCCAGGGTTTACAGACCCATGTCCCAGCATTTACAGAGTTACAGACCCATGTTCCAGTGTTTACAGAGTTACAGACCCGCGTCCCAGCGTTTACAGAGTCACAGACCCGCGTCCCAGCGTTTACAGACCCGCGTCCCAGCGTTTACAGACCCGCGTCCCAGCGTTTACAGACACGCGCCCCAGCGTTTACAGACACGCGCCCCAGCATTTACAGACCCGCGTACCAGCGTTTACAGACCCGCGTCCCAGCATTTACAGAGTTACAGACCCGTGTCCCAGCGTTTACAGAGTTACAGAGCCGCTTCCCAGCGTTTACAGACCCGCGTCACAGCGTTTACTGATTTACAGACCCGCGTCCCAGCGTTTACAGACCCGCGTCCCAGCGTTTACAGACCCGCGTCCCAGCGTTTTCAGACACGAGCCCCAGCGTTTACAGACCCGCGTACCAGCGTTTACAGAGTTACAGACCCGTGTCCCAGCGTTTACAGACCCGCGTACCAGCGTTTACAGAGTTACAGACCCGTGTCCCAGCGTTTACAGAGTTACAGACCTGCGTTCCAGCGTTTACAGACCCGCGTTCCAGCGTTTACAGACCCGCGTCCCAGCGTTTACAGACCCGCGTCCCAGCGTTTACAGACCCACGCCCCAGCGTTTACAGAGTTACAGACCCGCGTCCCCGTGTTTACAAACACGCGTCCCAGCGTTTACAGACCCGCGTCCCAGCGTTTACAAACACGCATCCCAGCGTTTACAGACCCGCGTCCCAGCATTTACAGAGTTTCAGACCCACAACCCAGTATTTATATACCCTCGTCCCAGCGTTTACAGACCCGCGTCCCAGCGTTTACAGACCCGCGTCCCAGGGTTTACGGACCCGCGTCCCAGCGTTTACTGATTTACAGAGCCGCTTCCCAGCATTTACAGACCCGCGTCACAGCGTTTACTGATTTACAGACCCGCGTCCCAGCGTTTACAGACCCGCGTCCCAGCGTTTACAGACCCGCTTCCCAGGGTTTACAGAGTTACAGACCTGTGTCCCAGCGTTTACAGAGTCACAGACCCGCGTCCCAGCGTTTACAGAGTTACAGACCCGTGTCCCAGCGTTTACAGAGTTACAGACCCTTGTCCCAGCGTTTACAAACACGCGTCCCAGCGTTTACAGTGTTACAGACCCGCGCCCCAGCGTTTACAGACCCGCGTCCCAGCGTTTACAGAGTCACAGACCCGCGTCCCAGCGTTTACAGACCCGCGTCCCAGCGTTTACAGACCCGCGTCCCAGCGTTTACAGACCCGCGTCCCAGCGTTTACAGACCCGCGTCCCAGCGTTTACAGAGTCACAGACCCGCGTCCCAGCGTTTACAGACCCGCGTCCCAGCGTTTACAGACCCGCGTCCCAGCGTTTACAGACCCGCGTCCCAGCGTTTACAGACACGCGCCCCCGCGTTTACAGACCTGCGTACCAGCGTTTACAGAGTTACAAACACGCGTCCCAGCATTTACAGACCCGCGTCCCAGCGTTTACAGACCCGCGTCCCAGCGTTTACAGAGTTACAGACCCGCGCCCCAGCGTTTACAGAGTTACAGACCCGTGTCCCACCGTTTACAGAGTTACAGAGCCGCTTCCCAGCATTCACAAACCCGCGTCACAGCATTTACTGATTTACAGACCCGCGTCCCAGCGTTTACAGACCCGCGTCCCAGCATTTACAAACCCGCGTCCCAGCGTTTACAGACCCGCGTCCCAGCGTTTACAGACCCGCGTCCCAGCGTTTACAGACCCGCGTCGCAGCGTTTACAGACCCATGTCCCAGCGTTTAAAGACACCAGCCCCAGCGTTTACAGACCCGCGTCCCAGCGTTTACAGAGTTACAGACCCGCGTCCCAGCGTTTACAGAGTTACAGACCCGCGTGCCTGTCTTTACAGACCCACGTCCCAGCGTTTACAGAGTTTCAGACCCACATCCCAGCATTTATAGACCCACGCCCCAGCGTTTATAGACCCGCGTCCCCGCGTCCCAGCGTTTACAGTTACAGTCCCGCGTCCCAGCGTTTACAGAGTTACAGACCCGCGTCCCAGCGTTTACAGACCCGCGTCCCAGCGTTTACAGACCCGCGTCCCAGGGTTTACAGACCCGCGTCCCAGCATTTACAGAGTTACAGACCCATGTTCCAGTGTTTACAGAGTTACAGACATACGTCCCAGTGTTTACAGACCCGCGTCCCAGTGTTTACAGACCCGCATCCCAGCGTTTACAGAGTTACAGACCCGCACCCCAGCGTTTACAGAGTTACAGACACGCGTCGCAGTGTTTACAGACCCGCGTCCCAGCGTTTACAGAGTTACAGACACACGTCCCAGCGTTTACAGACCCGCGTCCCGGCATTTACAGACCCGCCTCCCAGCGTTTACAGAGTGACAGACCCGCGTCCCAGTGCTTACAGACCCACGTCCCAGCGTTTAGAGTTACAGACCCGCGTCCCAGCGTTTACAGAGTTACAGATCCATGTCCCAGCGTTTACAGAGTTACAGACCCGCGTCCCAGCGTTTACAGACCCGCGTCCCAGCGTTTACAGACCCGCGTCCCAGCGTTTACAGAGTCACAGACCCGCGTCCCAGCGTTTACAGACACGCGTCCCAGCGTTTACAGACCCGTGTCACTGCATTTACGGACCCGCGTCCCAGCGTTTACAGAGTTACAGACCCGTGCCCCAGCGTTTACAGAGTTACAGATCCATGTCCCAGCGTTTACAGAGTTACAGACCCGCGTCCCAGCGTTTACAGACCCGCGTCCCAGCGTTTACAGAGTCACAGACCCGCGTCCCAGCGTTTACAGACACGCGTCCCAGCGTTTACAGACCCGCGTCCCAGCGTTTACAGACACGCGCCCCAGCGTTTACAGACCCGCGTACCAGCGTTTACAGAGTTACAGACCCGTGTCCCAGCGTTTACAGACCCGCGTCCCAGCGTTTACAGACCTGCGTCCCAGCGTTTACAGAGTTACAGACCCGCGTCCCAGCATTTACAGAGTTACAAACACGCGTCCCAGCGTTTACAGACCCGCATCCCAGCGTTTACAGACCCGCGTCCCAGCGTTTACAGAGTTACAGACCCGCGTCCCAGCGTTTACATACCCGCGTCCCAGCGTTTACAGACCCGCGTCCCAGCATTTACAGAGTTACAGACCCGTGTCCCAGCGTTTACAGAGTTACAGAGCCGCTTCCCAGCATTCACAAACCCGCGTCACAGCGTTTACTGATTTACAGACCCGCGTCCCAGCGTTTACAGACCCGCATCCCAGCGTTTACAGACCCGCGTCCCAGCATTTACAGACCCGCGTCCCAGCGTTTACAGACCCGCGTCCCAGAGTTTACAGACCCACGTCCCAGCATTTACAGACCCGCGTCGCAGTGTTTACAGACCCATGTCCCAACGTTTAAAGACACGAGCCCCAGCATTTACAGACCCGCGTCCCAGCGTTTACAGAGTTACAGACCCGCGTCCCAGCGTTTACAGAGTTACAGACCCGCGTGCCTGTCTTTACAGACCCGCGTCCCAGCGTTTACAGAGTTTCAGACCCACATCCCAGCATTTATAGACCCACGCCCCAGCGTTTACAGACCCGCGTCCCCGCGTCCCAGCGTTTACAGTTACAGACCCGCGTCCCAGCGTTTACAGAGTTACAGACCCGCGTTGCAGCGTTTACAGACCCGCGTCCCAGCGTTTACAGACCCGCGTCCCAGGGTTTACAGACCCGTGTCCCAGCATTTACAGAGTTACAGACCCATGTTCCAGTGTTTACAGAGTTACAGACCCGCGTCCCAGCGTTTACAGAGTCACAGACCCGCGTCCCAGCGTTTACAGACCCGCGTCCCAGCGTTTACAGACCCGCGTCCCAGCGTTTACAGACCCGCGTCCCAGCGTTTACAGACACGCGCCCCAGCGTTTACAGACACGCGCCCCAGCATTTACAGACCCGCGTACCAGCATTTACAGAGTTACAGACCCGTGTCCCAGCGTTTACAGAGTTACAGACCCGCGTCCCAGCGTTCACAGAGTTACAGACCCATGTCCCAGCGTTTACAAACACGCGTCCCAGCGTTTACAGACCCGCGTCCCAGCGTTTACAGAGTTTCAGACCCACAACCCAGCATTTATATACCCACGCCCCAGCGTTTACAGACCCGCGTCCCAGCATTTACAGAGTTACAGACCCGTGTCCCAGCGTTTACAGAGTTACAGACCCGTGTCCCAGCGTTTACAGAGTTACATACCCGCGTCCCAGGGTTTACAGACCCGCGTCCCAGCATTTACAGAGTTACAGACCCGTGTCCCAGCGTTTACAGAGTTACAGAGCCGCTTCCCAGCATTCACAAACCCGCGTCACAGCGTTTACTGATTTACAGACCCGCGTCCCAGCGTTTACAGACCCGCATCCCAGCGTTTACAGACCCGCGTCCCAGCATTTACAGACCCGCGTCCCAGCGTTTACAGACCCGCGTCCCAGAGTTTACAGACCCACGTCCCAGCATTTACAGACCCGCGTCGCAGTGTTTACAGACCCATGTCCCAACGTTTAAAGACACGAGCCCCAGCATTTACAGACCCGCGTCCCAGCGTTGACAGAGTTACAGACCCGCGTCCCAGCGTTTACAGAGTTACAGACCCGCGTGCCTGTCTTTACAGACCCGCGTCCCAGCGTTTACAGAGTTTCAGACCCACATCCCAGCATTTATAGACCCACGCCCCAGCGTTTACAGATCCGCGTCCCCGCGTCCCAGCGTTTACAGAGTTACAGACCCGCGTCCCAGCGTTTACAGACCCGCGTCCCAGGGTTTACAGACCCGTGTCCCAGCATTTACAGAGTTACAGACCCGTGTCCCAGCGTTTACAGAGTTACAGACCCGTGTCCCAGCGTTTACAGAGTTACAGACCCGCGTCCCAGCGTTCACAGAGTTACAGACCCATGTCCCAGCGTTTACAAACACGCGTCCCAGCGTTTACAGACCCGCGTCCCAGCGTTTACAGAGTTTCAGACCCACAACCCAGCATTTATATACCCACGCCCCAGCGTTTACAGACCCGCGTCCCAGCATTTACAGAGTTACAGACCCGTGTCCCAGCGTTTACAGAGTTACAGACCCGTGTCCCAGCGTTTACAGAGTTACATACCCGCGTCCCAGGGTTTACAGACCCGCGTCCCAGCATTTACAGAGTTACAGACCCGTGTCCCAGCGTTTACAGAGTTACAGAGCCGCTTCCCAGCGTTTACAGACCCGCGTCACAGCGTTTACTGATTTACAGACCCGCGTCCCAGCGTTTACAGACCCGCGTCCCAGCGTTTACAGACCCGCGTCCCAGCGTTTACAGACCCGCGTCCCAGCGTTTTCAGACACGAGCCCCAGCGTTTACAGACCCACGTACCAGCGTTTACAGAGTTACAGACCCGTGTCCCAGCGTTTACAGACCCGCGTACCAGCGTTTACAGAGTTACAGACCCGTGTCCCTGCGTTTACAGAGTTACAGACCTGCGTTCCAGCGTTTACAGACCCGCGTTCCAGCGTTTACAGACCCGCGTCCCAGCGTTTACAAACACGCGTCCCAGCGTTTACAGACCCGCGTCCCAGCGTTTACAGACCCACGCCCCAGCGTTTACAGAGTTACAGACCCGCGTCCCCGTGTTTACAAACACGCGTCCCAGCGTTTACAGACCCGCGTCCCAGCGTTTACAAACACGCATCCCAGCGTTTACAGACCCGCGTCCCAGCGTTTACAGAGTTTCAGACCCACAACCCAGTATTTATATACCCTCGTCCCAGCGTTTACAGACCCACGTCCCAGCGTTTACAGACCCGCGTCCCAGGGTTTACGGACCCGTGTCCCAGCGTTTACTGATTTACAGAGCCGCTTCCCAGCATTTACAGACCCGCGTCACAGCGTTTACTGATTTACAGACCCGCGTCCCAGCGTTTACAGACCCGCGTCCCAGCGTTTACAGACCCGCTTCCCAGGGTTTACAGAGTTACAGACCTGTGTCCCAGCGTTTACAGAGTCACAGACCCGCGTCCCAGCGTTTACAGAGTTACAGACCCGTGTCCCAGCGTTTACAGAGTTACAGACCCTTGTCCCAGCGTTTACAAACACGCGTCCCAGCGTTTACAGTGTTACAGACCCGCGCCCCAGCGTTTACAGACCCGCGTCCCAGCATTTACAGAGTTACAGACCCGCGCCCCAGCGTTTACAGAGTTACAGACCCACGCCCCAGCATTTACAGAGTTACAGACCCGCATCCCAGCGTTTACAGAGTTACAGACCCGCGTCCCAGCGTTTACAGTGTTACAGACACGTGTCCCAGCATTTACAGAGTTACAGACCCGCGTGCCTGTCTTTACAGACCCGCGTCCCAGCGTTTACAGAGTTTCAGACCCACATCCCAGCATTTATAAACCCACGCCCCAGCGTTTACAGACCCGCGTCCCAGCGTTTACAGAGCTACAGACCCGCGTCCCAGCATTTACATACCCGCGTCCCAGCGTTTACATACCCGCGTCCCAGCGGTTACAGACCCGCGTCCCAGGGTTTACAGACCCGCGTCCCAGCGTTTACAGTTACAGACCCGCGTCCCAGCGTTTACATACCTGCGTCCCAACGGTTACAGACCCGCGTCCCAGCATTTACAGAGTTACAGACCCATGTCCCAGTGTTTACAGAGTTACAGAGCCGCTTCCCAGCGTTTACAGACCCGTGTCACAGCGTTTACTGATTTACAGACCCGCGTCCCAGTGTTTACACACCCGCATCCCAGCGTTTACAGACCCTCGACCCAGCGTTTCCAGAGTTACAGACCCGTATCCCAGCGTTTACAGAGTTACAGACCCACGTCCCCGCGTTTACAGAGTTACAGACCCGCGTCCCAGTGTTTACAGACCCGCGTCCCAGCGTTTACAGACCCAGGTCCCAGTGTTTACAGACCCGCGTCCCAGCGTTTACAGACCCAGGTCCCAGCGTTTACAGAGTTACAGACCCGCGTCCCAGCGTTTACAGAGTTACAGAGCTGCTTCCCAGCATTTACAGACCCGCGTCCCAGCGTTTACAGACCCAGGTCCCAGTGTTTACAGACCCGCGTCCCAGCGTTTACAGACCCAGGTCCCAGCGTTTACAGAGTTACAGACCCGCGTCCCAGCGTTTACAGAGTTACAGAGCTGCTTCCCAGCATTTACAGACCCGCGTCCCAGCGTTTACAGACCCAGGTCCCAGCGTTTACAGAGTTACAGACCCGCGTCCCAGCGTTTACAGACCCAGGTCCCAGCGTTTACAGAGTTACAGACCCGCGTCCCAGCCTTTACAGAGTTACAGACCCGCGTCCCAGCGTTTACAGAGTTACAGACCCGCGTCCCAGCGTTTACAGAGTTACAGACCCGCGTCCCAGTGTTTACAGAGTGACGCAGCCTTATCCCGCCAACATTGTAACACAACGTTATTTTACATTTAGGGTTTTTGCAGTTTGTCTGTTTGTAATTGGAAAGGTTAGTGAAGAAACACTGCTCTGTGTTGAAAGCTGTGTCTGTCCTGGGATCTATAACTTCCTGTTTCACGCTGCTGAACCTTTTCTCCTGCTTTTCTTTCACTGCAGAAGATCACCAGCCGTGTGTTAGGGAAGAAGGTTTCCTGGCAGTGACCTGGCCAGAGTGTCTGTCAGAGCTCAGTCCTGGAACGCTCACCCTTACTGTCAAATCCACTATCGTGTAAATAAAGATTTATTTAAATAAAAATTGTCTTGTCACTGTCACAGCCGCAATGATTGGAGTACGAGAGATATCAGTGACAACAGGGGAGGCTTTTACATCAATATTGTGAGAAAGTGCATTGCAGCAGGTCACCATGACAGTGGTGACAGACTAACTGAAATGACAGACTTGCTACTGACCCTTTACTCGGTGCTCACAGTAAATAATGTTAAAGATGGTGATGGAGGAAATAATGAGACTAAAGATGAATAAATCTCCATCACCCCAGGCTTTTAAAATATCAGCAACACTCTTAGAAATGCCACCTTGTCCGGATGAGATTCATCTTCAGTTGCAATGTAGGCGTGGGAATTAATTCAAATTTATCCTTTCATGGGATGTGGGTGTCACTGGCAAGGCCAGCGTTTATTGCCCATCCCTAATTGCCCTTGAACTGAATAGCTTGCTGGGCCATTGCAGAGGGCAGTTCAGAGTCAGCCACATTGCTGTGGGTCTGGAGTCACATGGAGGCCAGACTGAGTTAGGACAGCAGATTTCTTTCCCTGAAGGACATTAGTGAACCCGATGGGTTTTTTTTTACAAAACTGATAATTGTCACGGTCCTGTTCTGCTGCTTGTTGCAGCCTCTCACTTTCAAGTTCAATGTGCAATAATCTGGGTAAAAGAATACAAAAGAGGTGTTTACCTGTCACCTTCCTCGCCTGCTTCAACACAACTACACTCGCCAAAGGATCCTCTCTCTGCCGTCCCTCGAGGTTCTCACCCTCCTGTCATCACCACGGAAAACTCACTGGTTCTGCTGTTGGCCAAGGTCCAGAACTCTTTCAGCATGAGATTCTCACCTGGGCCCAGGGGTGACATCCACCTGAGCTCGTAAATAATCCTGACACTCTGCTTGGGGAAGGTACAGGCTAAGAAGTCAAAGTGAAGAGGGATCCGTTGAAGGCAGACCATGTTTGACTGACTGGATTGAGTTGAAGTGAGAATTGTTTAGCAAACGTGCGTATGGACTTTCAAAGGGAGTTTTACAAAGAACCATATGATAGGCTTGTTAGCAACATGAAAGCCCATGGAATCATAGGGACACTGACAGAGTAGAAACAAAATTAGCGAAGGGGCAGGAAGCAGAGCAGTGGGAAATGGCTGTTTTTTTACTGGTTGGAGGGAGACAGTGGTAATCGCCAGGGACAGTAACAGAACAAAAGCAACATACGGCCGGTGCTGAATCTGAAAGAAACATATGAACGAGGAGCAGGAGCAGGCCATTCAGCCCCTCGAGCCTGCTCTGTCATTCAATAAGGTCATGGCTGATCTGATTGGAACCTCAACCCCACACTCCTGATAACCTTTCACCTTTTTAAAACAGAATCTATCTCGCTCTGCCTTAATATTCAAAGACTCTGATTCCACTGCCTTTTGAGGAAGAGAGTTCCAGAGACTCACGGCGCTCAGAGAAATAACTTCTCCTCGTCCCTCTCTTAAATGAGCGATCCCTTATTTCTAAACAGTGACCCCCTAGTTCTAGATTCTCCCACAAGAGGAAACAGGCTCTCCACTTCCACCCTGTCAAGTCCCCTGAGGATCTTAAAGGTTTCAATCAAGTCACCTCTTACTCTTCTAAACTCTCTGTTTCCAGTTAGCCAGCCGACCTTCTATCCATTGCCAATATGTAACTCCCTACACCATGAGCTTTCATTTTCCATAATAACCTTTCACGTGGCACCTTATCAAATGCCTTCTGGAAATCTCGGTACAGCACATCCACCAGTTCCCCATGATCCACAGCATATTTAACTCCTGAAATGCTGGAAACACTCAGCAGGTCTGGCACCATCTGTGGAGAGAACAAGTTAATATTTTAGATCAATGACCTTTTATCAGAAAGGTATTAGGAATATATATATATATATATATTAGTGATCTGGACTTGGCTGTAAAGGGCAAAATTTCAAATTTGCAGATGACATAAAAATTAGCAATGTAGGAAACAGTAACAAACTTCAAGAGGGCATAGAAAGGCTGGTTACATGGGCAGGCATGTGGCAGATGAAGTTTAATGCAGGGAACTATCAAGTATTACATTTTAATAGGAATAACATGGAGAGAGAATATAAAATCAAGGATACAATTCTAAAGGGACGCAGGAACAGAATATATGTGCAAAAATCATTGAAGGTGACCTGTTAAGTTGAGAGGCTATTGAAAAAGTATACAAGATTCTGAGTTTACAAACAGTAGTTAAGGAGGACAGAACTTGAGTATTAAAAACAAAAAAACTGCAGATGCTGGAAATCCAAAACAAAAACAGAATTACCTGGAAAAACTCAGCAGGTCTGGCAGCATCGGCGGAGAAGAAAAGAGTTGACGTTTCGAGTCCTCATGACCCTTCGACAGAACTTGAGTTCGAGTCCAAGAAAGGGGGGAAATATAAGTTGGTTTAAGGTGTGAACTTGAGTATTGCTGGAAAGAAAAGATGTGTCGAAGCTTTTAGTCTTGCACTCATCAGGACACTTCACAAGAATACCAATATAAGGGGAAAACAGCAATTTATACTGCATATGGAGAGTGCTGATTGGTTGGCAAGTGGACTCTGGTTGGTAGAGACATTACTGTAGAGAATGCACCAGTGATGGTGACTGACAGTTAACTGCCAAGCATTATTTGAAATTTAAACCAGGCAGCTTGACCCTGACTCTGCTTGCAGCTGCAACCAGTTAATTAGATAACTAGCTTAATCAGGTTTTCAGAGGCTATCCTCTTGTGCTGACTTTGTCTGCAGTCAATAACTTCAGTTAGAGTTTGGTGACTGAGGGGGTTTGGTGAGGAGGGAAAGGTGCCCCTTTCCTTTTCTTCCTTTCCTCAGAATAAACAAAGAACAATGAAAAGTACAGCACAGGAACAGGCCCTTCGGCCCTCCAAGCCTGCGCCGATCCTATTGCCCGTCAACTAAATCATTTTGCACTTCCGGGGTCCGTATCCCTCTATTCCCATCCTATTCATGTATTTGTCAAGCTGCCTCTTAAACACCACTATCGTACCTGCTTCCACCACCTCCTCTGGCAGCGAATTCCAGACACTCACTACCCTCTACGTAAAAAACCTGCCCCACACATCTCCTCTATAGTTTTCTCCTCTCACCTTAAATCTATGTCCCCTAGTAATTGACTCTTCTACCCTGGGAAAAAGCTTCTGACTATCTACTCTGTCCATGCCACTCAGAATTTTGTAAACTTCTATCAAGTCGTCCCTCAATCTCCGTCGCTCTAGTGAGAACAATCCAAGTTTCTCCAACCTCTCCTCATAGCTAATAACCTCCAGACCAGGCAGCATCCTGGTAAACCTCCTCTGCACCCTCTCCAACGCCTCCATATCCTTCTGGTAATGTGGCGACCAGATTTGCACGCAGTATTCCAAGTGTGGCCTAACCAAGGTTCCATACAGCTGCAGCATGACTTCCCAGCTTTTATACTCAATACCCCTGCCAATGAAGGCAAGCATGCTATATGCCTTCCTGAGTACCTTATCCACCTGCGTTACCACTTTCAGTGACCTGTGGACCTGTACACCCAGATCCCTCTGCCTGTCAATGTACTTAAGGGTTCTGCCATTTCCTGTATAATTCCTGCCTGTATTAGACCTTCCAAAATGCATTACCTCGCATTTGTTCAGATTAAACTCCATTTGCCAGTTCTCTGCCCAAGTCTCCAACTGATCTATATCCCGTTGTATCCTTTGACAATCCTCTTCACTATCTGCATCTCCTCCAACCTTAGTGTCGTCTGCAAACTTACTAATTAGCCCAGTTACATTTTCCTCCAAATCATTTATGTATACTACAAACAGCAAAGGTCCCAGCACTGATCCCTGCAGAACTCCACTAGTCACAGCTCTCCATTCAGAAAAGCACCCTTCCACTGCTACCCTCTGTCTTCTATGACCAAGCCAATTCTGTATCCATCTTGCCAGCTCACCTCTGATCCCTTCTGTACCAGTCTGCCATGAGGGACCTTGTCAAAGGCCTTACTGAAATCCATGTATATAACATCCACTGCCCTTCCATCGTCGATCATCTTTGTCACTTCCTCGAAAAACTTGATCAAGTTAGTGAGACACGACCTCCCCTTCACAAAACCATGCTGCCTCTCACTAATACGCCCATTTGCTTCCAAATGGTAATAAATCCTGTCACAAAGAATCTTCTCCAATAATTTCCCCACCACTGACGCCAGGCTCACCGGCCTGTAATTTCCTGGATTATCCCTGCTACCCTTCTTAAACAATGGAACAACATTGGCCATTCTCCAGTCCTCTGGGACCTCACCCGTAGCCCGTGAGGATACAAAGATTTCTGTCAAGGCCCCAGCAATCTCCTCCCTTGCCTCCCTCAGTACTCTGGGGTAGATCCCATCTGGCCCTGGGGACTTATCCACCTTAATATTCTTCAAGACGCCTAACACCTCTTTTTTGATCTCAACATGATCCAGGCTATCTACACACTCTTCCCTAGACAAATCGACCGCCAAGTCCTTCTCTTTGGTGAATACTGCTGAGAAGTACTCATGTAGTATCTCTCCCATTTCTTCTGGCTCCACACACACATTCCCACCTCTGTCCCTGAGTGGGCCGACCCTTTCCCTGGCTACCCTCTTGCTTTTTACATATGTATAAAAGGCCTTGGGATTTTCCTTAATCCTGGTTGCCAGTGACTTTTCATGACCCCTTTTGGCCCTCCTGACTCCTTGTTTAAGTCCCTTCCTACTTTCTTTATATTCTCCACAGGCTTCATCTGTTCCCAGCCTTCCAGCCCTTACGGATGCTTCCCTTTTCTTTTTGACTAATCTCGCAATATCCTTCGTTATCCAAGGTTCCTGAAACTTGCCATGCTTATCCTTCATCCTAGCAGGAACATGCCGGTCCTGAATTCTTATCAACTGACGTTTGAAAGCCCCCACATGTCAGTTGTTGATTTGCCCTCAAACATCCACCTCCAGTCTAGATTCCTCAGTTCCTGCCTAATATTGTTATAATTAACCTTCCCCCAATTAAGCACCTTAACCCGAGGACTCCTGTTATCCTTATCCACCAGTACCTCGAAACTTACTGAATTATGGTCACTATTCCCAAAATGCTCCCCAACTGAAACTTCGACCACCTGGCCGGGTTCATTCCCTAATACCAGGTCCAGTATTGCCCCTTCCCTAGTTGGACTATCTACATATTGTCTCAGGAAGACCTCCTGGATGCACCTTACAAATTCTGCACCATCCAAACCTCTAGCACTAAGTGATTCCCAGTCAATATAGGGAAAGTTAAAATCACCCACCACAACAACCCTATTGCTCTTACATCTTTCCAAAATCTGCCTACATAACTGTTCCTCAATCTCCCGCCGGCAATTGGGAGGCCTATAGTAAACCCCCAACATTGTGACTGCACCCTTCCTATTCCGGAGCTCTACCCATATTGCCTCGCTGCATGAGCCCACCGAGGTGTCCTCCTGTCGTACAGCTGTGATATTCCCCTTAACCAGCAGTGCAACTCCCCCACCTCTCCGACATCCCTCTCTATCCTGCCTGAAACATCTAAATCCTGGAAAGTTTATCTGCCAATCCTGTCCATCCTTCAACCAATTCTCGGTAATAGCAATAACATCATAGTCCCAAGTACTAATCCAAGCTCTAAGCTCATCTGCCTTGCCTGTTATACTTCTCGCATTGAAACAAATGCATTTCAGACCCCCAGTCCCACTGTGTTCAGTAATTTCTCCCTGCCTGCCCTTTCTCTTAGTCCTACTAGCCATATTCACTGGTTCCCAGTCCTTTATTTCACCTGCTGACCTATTGCTCTGGTTCCCATCCTCTGCCATTATAGTTTAAACCTTCCTGAGTGACACTAGCAGCCTCGCAGCCAGGATATTGGTGCCCCTCCAGTTTAGATGCAACCCGTCCGTCTTGTGCAGGTTCCACCTGCCCCGGAAGAGATCCCACTGATCCAGATATCGGAAACCCTCCCTCCTACAGCATCTGTTCAGCCGCGTGTTCAGCTGGACTATCTTCCTATTTCTAGCCTCACTGGCACGTGGCACAGGGAGTAATCCTGAGATTACAACCCGAGAGGTCCTGTTTTTTTAACTTTCTGCCCAACTCCCTGAACTCCTGCTGCAGGACCTCCTCACTCTTCCTGCCTATGTCATTAGTACCAATGTGTACTGCGACCTCTGGCTGTTCTCCCTCCCCCTTCAGAATGTCCCGTACCCGATCAGAGACATCCTGGACCCTGGCACCAGGGAGGCAACATACCATCCTGGTGTCTCTTTCACGACCACAGAAGCACCTGTCTGAGCCCCTGACTATAGAGTCCCCTATGACAGTTCCTCTACTGTGCTTTAACCCCCCCCTGCTGAACAACAGGGAAAGCCGTGGTGCCACTACTCTGACTCTGAAGAGTGGTGGCCTAGGTAAGTAGGACCTGGTGAATAAATTTGAAAGTGTAACATTTTTAAATAAGTTGCTATACTTGGATTTTTTTTTAAATTGATTCACGGGATGGGGCATCACTGGCTGGGACAGCATTTATTGCCCATCCCTAGTTGCCCTTGAGAAGGTGGTGGTGAGCTGCCTTCTTGAACCGCTGCAGTCCATGTGGTGTAGGTACACCCACCGTGCTGTTAGGGAGGGAGTTCCAGGATTTTGACCCAGCGACAGTGAAGGAACGGTGATATATTTCCAAGTCAGGATGGTGAGTGACTTGGGAACACCACCACTTGGAAGTTCCCGCCTTGTATCTGCTGCTCTTGTCCTTCTAGATGGTAGTGGTGATGGATTTGGAAGGTGCTGTCCAAGGAGCCTTGGTGAGTTCCTGCAATGCATCTTGTAGATGGTACAGACTGCTGTTACTGTCAGTGGTGGACGGAGTGAATGTGTGTGGATGTGGTGCCAATCAAGCATGGCTGCTTTGTCCTGGATGGTGTCCTCAACAGCTTCTTGAGTGTTGTGGGATCTGCAGGCAAGTGGAGAGTGTTCCATCACATACATAGAAACTAGGAGCAGGAGGAGGCCATTCGGCCCTTCGAGCCTGCTGCACCATTCATTATGATCATGGCTGATCATCCAACTCAACAGCCTGCTCCTGCTTTCTCCCCATATTCTTTGATCCCTTTCACCCCAAGAGCTATATCTAACTCCTTCTTGAAAACATACAATGTTTTGGTTTCAACTACTTTCTGTGGTAATGAATTCCACAGGCTCACCACTCTCTGGGTGAAGAAATTTCTCCTCATCTCAGTCCGAAATGGTCTTCCCCTTATCCTCAGACTGTGACCCTGGTTCTGGACTCCCCCACCATCGGGAACATCCTTCCTGCATCTACCCTGTCTAGTCCTGTTAGAATTTTATAGGTTTCTATGAGATCCCCCCTCATTTTTCTGAACTCCAGCAAAAATATCTCTCATATGTCAGTTCCACCATCCCAGGAAACATTCGGGTAAACCTTCGCTGTACTCCCTCTATAGCAAGAACATCCTTCCTCAGATAAGGAGACCAAAACTGCACACAATATTCCAGGTGTGGTCTCACCAACGCCCTGTACAATTGCAGCAAGACATCCCTGCTCCTGTACTTGAATCCTCTGGCTATGAAGGCCAACATACCATTTGCCTTCTTTACCGCCTGCTGCACCTACATGCTTACCTTCAGCAACTGGTGTACAAGGACACCCAGGTCTCGTTGCACATTCCCCCCTCTCAATTTATAGCCATTCAGATAACAATCTGCCTTCCTGTTTTTGCTACCTAAATGGATAACCTCACATTTATCCACATTATACTGCATCTGCCATGCATTTGCCCACTCACTCAGCTTGTCCAAATCACACTGAAGCATCTCTGCATACCCCTCACAGCTCACCCTCCCACCCAGCTTTGTGTCATCTGCAAATTTGGAGATATTACATTTAGTTTCCTCATCTAAATTATTAAAATATATTGTGGATAGTGAATATCACACTCCTGACTTACGCCTTTCAGATGGTGGACAAGTTTTGGGGAGTCAGGAGGTGAGTTACTTGTCGCACGATTCCTAGCCTCTGACCTGCTCTTGTAGCCACAGTATTTATATGGCTAGTCCAGTTCAGTTTCTGGTCAATAGTGACCCCCAGGATGTTGATAGTGGGGGATTCAGTGATGGCAATGTCATTGAACATCAAGGGGTGATGGTTGGATTCCCTCTTGTTGGAGATGGTCATTGCCTGACACTTGTGTGGCGTGTGGCGTGAATGTTACTTGCCACTGGTCAGCCCAAGCCTGGACATTGTCTAGGTCTTGCTGCATTTGGACATGGACTTCTTCAGTATCTGAGGAGTTCTGAATGGAACATCCCCACTTCTGACCTTATGATGGAAGGAAGGTCATTGATGAAGCAGCTGATGATGGCTGGGCCGAGGACACTACCCTGAGGAACTCCTGCAGTGATGTCCTGGAGCTGAGATGACTGACCTCCAACAACCACAACCATCTTCCTTTGTGCTAGGTATGACTCCAACTAATGGAGAGTTTTCCCCCTGATTCCCATTGACTCCAGTTTTGCTAGGTCAAATGTTGCCTTGATGTCAAGGGCAGTGACTCTCACCTCACCTCGGGAGTTCAGCTCTTTTGTCCATGTTTGAACCAAGGCTGTAATGAGGTCAGGAGCTGCATGGTCCTGGCGGAACCCAAACTGGGTATCAGTGAGCAGGTTATTTCTAAGCAAGTGCCACTTGATAGCACTGTTGATGATCCCTTCCATTACTTTACTGATGATGAAGAGTAGACTGATGGAGCGGTAATTGGCCGGGTTGGATTTGCCCTGGTTTTCATGTATAGGACATACCTGGGCAATTTTCCGCATAGCCAGGTAGATGCCAGTGCTGTAGGTGTACTGGAACAGCTTGGCTATGGCACGTCAAGCTCTGGAGCTTCAGTACTGTTGCCAGATTATTGTCAGGGCCCATAGCCTTTGCAGTATCCAGTGCCTTCAGCTGTTTCTTGATATCACGTGGAGTGAATTGAATTGGCTGAAGACTGGCATCTGTGATGCTGGGGACCTCCGGAGGAGGCTGAGATGGATCATCCACTCGGCACAGATGAAATGGCCACAGGAAAACTGGACATTGTTGTTACAGTCCAGGTTGGTGGGTAGAGCACATGACGTTTATGCTGCCTCACAGTAATAAAGAAAAATGAACATGTCATAATTCTACAAGGTGGTTTCATTTAACCCATTTCGCATTACTTACTATACTTATCTCTACACACAAAACTATTGCACTACCAGGGACGTGCATTAACATGACAATATACACAAGTTCTCTGTATCAAGAGGATATTTCAGTCCATCGTCTATGTTTCAAATGTCGAATTTCCTTTGAACTTTAAACTTAGATTTTCTCATCCGGCTACATTTGCAGCAATAAAATCTACCTGAACAGTCTGGTATTCCAGTCTTGAAATTTTTCCAGAATTTTAAAGGATTGTGGTCTGTATAAATAATTGTTTCTGAAGAATTGCTTGCAACATAGACCTCAAAATGTTGCTGCATTAACACCAGACCGAGAGTCTCTTTTTTTTGATGGTTGAGTATCTTTTCTGATGCACATTCAGCTTCCGTGAAAAATATCCTCCCGGCTTTTCAACCCTTGTTTCATCTTCTTGGAACAACACAGCACCAATTCCCGCTTCACTTGCATCAATCGCCAACTTCAATTGCTCGGGATAATTAGGCACTTGCAAAACAGGCGTAGTAGTCAACCGTTTTTAAACTGTCAAATACCTTCTGACGCTCCTGTGTCCACTGAAATTCCTTGTTCTTTAATTGTTCAGTCAGTGGAGCAACAACAATGCTTAACATTTGGTACAAACTTCTGATAAAGTCCACTCATTCCTAGAAATCTCAAAACTTCCCGTTTTTTTGCAGACACTGGGAAATTCATGATGGCTTTTACGTTTACGTCGTGTTGGGGTGGGGGAGGGGAGGGGGGGGGCTACCTGACCATGTCCAGTGGTGTGGCCTAGATACGTAACCTGCGATTTCGCACATTTGCTCTTAGGCCAAATTCACCACCAAATTAGCTTCTTGCAGTCGATCAGTTGTTTCAGATATTGTAAACGCTCCTCCCACATTTTACTGAAACCTACCAAGCCATCAATATAAACAGCACAATCGCCCAGTCCTGCAACTACTTTATTTGAAACGTTGCTGGTGCATTCTGCACACCAAATGGCATAACTTTCAACTGATACAGCCTACCTGGCGTTACAAACGCTGATAAGGATGCTTGCCAATATCCTCGCAGCAAGTCAATCTTTGTGATAAACTCTGATTGCCTCATTTGCTCAATACAATCTTCTGGCCGTGGAATAGGATATGACTCTGCTTTTGTCACTGCATTCACTTATTAATAATCCACACACAGCCTTTGTGTTCCACCCAGTTTCAGCTCCAGCATAATGGGTGAACTCCAGTTACTGATGTCATTCTGAAGCATGAATTCGATTTCTTTTTGCACTTGAGCTAATTTTACTGGATCTATAAGGATGTTGCCTTATTGAAACTTAATCTGCCACATCTACATCATGGTTAGGCAAATGTTCCTTAGCTAACTCACATGCTCTGTTCAATCTTTCTCTGAATTTTGTCACATAATTCAGGAGAGCAGTTTCCACTACTCTGACCCACTCCTGAGCCAACTTAAGTGGTCCCCTTACTTCATGACCATAGACTAATTCAAAAGAACTAAACCCTGTTGATTGGTTTGGGGCAACCCTAATAGTAAATAACAAGAATGGGATCCCTCGATCCCAGTCCTGTGGGTAGTCTTGACTATATGCCCTCATCATAGTTTTTAAAGTTTGATGCCATCTCTCTAAAGCACCTGGTGGTTCAGGATGATAAAGTAACGGGAACAGTGGCTCTTGCCTTTTATTTGCCCACTCCTGAATCTAGCCTCCACGTCCTTTTTCAGCTGTGCCACACTCTCCTCCCCTCAGCCTGCCTGTACTGCACTGCCGAACAATCTGAGCTCAGCTGGCTCTGTGTCTTTGGCTGGTTTCAACCGGTTTCAGTTCCACTTAGGATCTAACGCTAAAAAGTACAGACTTTGAAACCACGGTCAGTGCGCCCACCAGAACACTCAACAAGTCATTCGTTCAGACAAGAGTTCTCACATCCCCCACCCCAAAACTGGTCCTGCAAACCACAGATTCCACCACAGCAATGAGAGTCAGAGTGTTAAGCAGTTTGGATCTTTGAAAGTGGGTAGCTCGCCAAGCCCAGCTGAACTGTATCCCAGGCTGTTAAGAGAAGCAAGGGAGAGGTTAGCAGATGCTCTGACCATCATTTTCCAGTCCTCTCTGGTTACAGAGGACTGGCGGACTGTTAACATTGTATGTTGTTTCAAGAAGAAGGGAGGGATACACCGCCAAATTACAAAGCACTCAGCTTAACCTTGATGGTGGGTCAATAATTAGAAACAATTCTGAGGGACAGTATTCATCCTCATCTAGAAATGGGATTAATCAAGGTCAGTCAGCATGGATTTGTTCTGTTGAAGGGTCATGAGGACTCGAAACGTCAACTCTTTTCTTCTCCGCCGATGCTGCCAGACTTGCTGAGTTTTTCCAGGTAATTCTGTTTTTGTTTTGTTAAGAGAATATTGTGTCTGACTAACAATGGGACTTTTTGAAGAGCGACCGCGGAGGGTTGATGAGGGTAGCACGTTTGAATTTCGAAATGGATTCCAGCAAGGCTTTTGACAAATCTGCCACATGGCAGACTAGTCAAAAAGTTAAAAACACGCGGGGATCCAAGGCAAAGTGGCAAGTTGGACCCAAAATTGGTTCAGTAGCCGAAAGTAAAGGGTAATGGCTGATGCTTCTTTTGTGACTAGAAGGCTGTTTCCAGAACTGACTCCCTTGCTATTCATGATATATGTCAATGATTTGAATTTGAATGCAGGGGGCATGGTTAAGAAGTTTGCAGATGATACAAAAATTGGCCATTTGGTTTAAATAAAAAAGAATGATAGACTGCAGGAAGTTATCAGTACCCTGGTTAGGTGGGCAGAAAATTGAATTCAATCTGGAGAAGTGTGAGATAATGCATTTGGGGAGGATAAACAAGTTAAGGGAGTTACATGGTAAATAGCAGGATAATGAGAAGTGAAGAGGAACAGACAGACCTAGGAATACATCCCTGAAGGTATAGAACAGGTAGATAAGGTGGTTAAGAAAGCATATAGAGTATCTTCTTTCACTGGTGCTGAAGCATAGAATATAAGTGCTGGGAGGTTTTGTTAGGACTGAATAAAACACTACAACACAAAAGCAAAATACTGCGGATGCTTGAAATCTGAAATGAAACCAGAAAATATTGGGAACACTGGGCAGGTCTGGCAGCATTTGTGGAGAGAGAGTTAACCTTTCATCAGAACAATATGTACACGAACAACCCTCACCTAAAGCAGCGTGGCCTCCAAGGAGAGGTGAGAACCCAGGCTGATCTGGGGCAAATGTATCTGAGAAATTCCTTCCTGGTCCCCTTAGGAAATCAAAGTGAGTCCAGGAGGCCAGTCTGGCCCTTGAAATGTCTTCAAGGGAAAGATGCTAAATGTGAAAGGACTCATTTCGTCTGGGGCCCTAAAGGGATTTGAATTTGTGCTCCATTTTTTGCTGTCATACTGTATTGGGTTTAACCTTTATTGGGGACCCCTTATCCGTGTGTAATCCTTTCAGTAGAGGGGGCTGACAGGGGATTGTTATTCTTCCTACAGAGCTTCAGGGAAGTGGATTGTCTCCTGCACTCCCACTCTTAGCTTCCTACTCCATGCAGAATCAGGAGGAAGGACTTTCCAGCATGTTCTTTCATCGCTCTCCAATGGAGTTTGCCCCTCTCAGGTAAGACATGTGCTCTGTCCTTCTGTATTCATCAAAGTGAAGAATCCAATCCTTAACCAAGCTAAGCGGCAAGGTGATCAGGCTTTCATTGTCTGAGGAAAAGAACGAGGTTCGATTGGGGAAGGCTGATGAGTTTCGGGCAGCAGACCAGAATCACTCAGTACAAAGGCACCGTATTACATAAACATTGGAATTAGGAGCAGGCGTTGGCCACTCGGCCCCTCAAGCCTCCTCCACCATTCAATAAGTTCATGGCTGATCTGATTGTAACGTTACCCTCGATAACCTTTCATCTCCTTGCTTATCAAGAATCTATCTACCTCTGCCTTAAAAATAATAAAAGACTTGGCTTTCACTGTCTTTTGAGGAAGAGAGTTAGAAAGACTCACTACCCTCAGAGGAAAAAATACTCCTGATCTCTGTCTTAAATGAGCCACCCCTTATTTTTAGACAGTGACCCATAGTTCTATATTCTCCCACAAGAGGAAACATCCTCTCTACATCCACCCTGTCAAGTCCCCTCAGGATCTTTTTTTCAATCAAGTCGCCTCTTATTTCTTTAAACTCCAGCAGATACAAGCCTAACCTGTCCAACTTTTCCTCATAAGACAACACACCCATTCCTGATATTAGTCTGGTAAACCTCTGAACTGCTTCTAACACATTTACATCCTTCCTTAAATAACGAGACCAATACTGTACACAGCACTCCAGATGTGGTCTGACCAATGCCTTGTACAACTGAAGCATGACCTCCTTACTTTTATATTCAATTCCCCTCACAATAAAGGTTAACATTCTACTAGCATTCCTAATTACTTGCTGTACCTGCATACTAACCTTTTGCAATTCATGCCCGAGGACACCCAGATCCCTCTGCATCTCTGAGCTCTGCAATCTCTCACCATTTAGATAATAAGCTTCTTTTTTATTCTTCCTGCCAAAATGGACAATTTTGCATTTTCCTACATTATACTCCATTTGCTAGATCTTTGCCCACTCACTTAACCCATCCTCTGTTTGGAGCCTCCCTATGTCCAGTTCACAACCTACTTTCCTACCACTCTCTTTGTCATCAGCAAATTTAGTGCCCATACAGGTCCCTTCATCTAAATCATTTATGTAAATTGTAAAAAGTTGAGGCTCCCGGCACTGATCCCTGTGGCACACCACTCATCACATCCTGCCAACCAGAAAATGAGCCATTTATGCCTATTGTTTCCCGTTAGCGAGCCAATCTTCTATCCATGCCAACATGTTACCCCACCCCCCCCCCCCCACACCATGAGCTTTCATTTTCTGCAATACTGTGATGTGGCACCTTATCAAATGCCTTCTGGAAATCTAAGTACAGTATATCCACTGGGTCTCCTTCATCTACAGCACATGTTACTTCTGTGAAGAACTCTAATAAATTGGTTCAACATGATTTCCCTCTCAAAACCATGTTGACTCTGTCTGATTGCCTCAATGTTTTTCTAAGTACCCCGTTATAACATCTTTAATAATAGTTTCTAACAACATTGACCCAAATGTTTAATTCCTCTCTGGCCACGGGGGAGGTGCCAGAGGACTGGAGAACAGCTAATGTGGTTCCGCTATTTAAGGAGGGTTGTAGAGATAAGCCAGGGAACTACAGGCCAGTGAGTCTCACGTCAGTGGTAGTGAAACTATTGGAGAAAATTCTGAAGGAGAGTATCTATCTCCACTTGGAGAGGCAAGGTTTGATCAGGGATAGTCAGCATGGCTTTGTCAGAGGGAGGTCATGCCTAACAAATTTGATTGAATTTTTTGAGGAGGTGACCAGGTGTGTAGATGAGGGTAGTGCAGCTGATGTGCTTTATATGGATTTCAGCAAAGCCTTTGACAAAGTCCCACATGGGAGACTTATAAAGAAGGCAAAGGCACATGGGATACAGGGTAATTTGATAAGGTGGATTCAAAATTGGCTTAGTTGTAGGAGACAGAGGGTGATGACAGATGGATGCTTTTGTGACTGGAAGACAGTGTCCAGTGGCGTACCACAGGGATCTGTGCTGGGTCCCCTATTATTTGTCATTTATATAAACGACATAGATGACTATGTTGGGAGGTAGGATTAGTAAGTTTGCGGATGACACAAAGATTGGCCAGGTGGTTAACAGTGAGGTTCAGTGTCTTGGGCTACAGGAAGATATAGACGGGATGGTCAAATGGGCAGATAAGTGGCAGATGGAATTTAACCCTGAAAAGTGTGAGGTGATACACTTTAGAAGGAGTAATTTGGCAAGGAAATATTCATTGAACAGCATGACACTAGGAAGTTCTGAGGAACAAAGGGACCTTGGCATGTGTGTCCATAGATCTCTGAAGGCAGAGGGGCATGTTAGTGGGGTGGTGAAAAAGGCATATGGGACACTTGCTTTTATCAATCGAGGCATAGATTACAAAAGTAGGGAGGGCATATTCGAGTTGTATAGAACCTTGGTGAGGCCACAGCTGGAGTACTGTGTGCAGTTCTGGTCGCCACATTATAGGAAGGATGTGATTGCACTGGACGGGGTGCAGAGGAGATTCACCGGGATGTTGCCTGGGATGAAACATTTAAGTTATGAAGAGAGGTTGGATTGACTTGGGTTGTTTTTGTTGGAGCAGAGAAGACTGAGGGGTGACCTGATGGAGGTGTACAAGATTAAGAGGGGCATGAACAGGGTGGATAGGGAGCAGCTGTTCCCCTTAGTTGAAGGGTCAGTCACAAGGGGACATAAGTTCAAGGTGATGGGCAGGAGGTTTAGGGGGGATGTGAGGAAAAACTTTTTTACCCAGAGGGTGGTGACAGTCTGGAATGCGCTGCCTGGGAGGGTGGTGGAGGCGGGTTGCCTCACATCCTTTAAAAAGTACCTGGATGAGCACTTGTCCTGTCACAACATTGAAGGCTATGGGCCAAGTGCTGGTAAATGGGATTAGGTAGGTAGGTCAGGTGTTTCTCACGTGTTGGTGCAGACTCGATGGGCCGAAGGGCCTCCTCTGCACTGTGATTCTGTGATTTTCCTTCTGACAGGTGTTAAGCTAAGTGGCCTGTAATTTCCTGCTTTCTGTCTCCCTCCCTTTGTGAATAAATGAGTTACAGATTTGCTATTTTCCAATCCAATGGAACCTTCCTTGAACCCAAGGCATTTTGGAAAATTAAAAATCAACTAGTGACTATCTCACTAGCCACGTCTTTTAAGACCCTAGGATCAAGTCCATCAGGACCTGGTCACTTATCAGCCTGCAGCTCCAACAATTTGCTCAGTATCACTTCCTGGGTGATCCATTTTCCTGAGTTCCTCTCTCCCTTCCATTTCATGATTTACGGCTGCTTCTGGGATGTTACTTGCATCCTTTATAGTGAAGACTGATGCAAAATACCTGTGCAGTTCACCTGCCATCTCCTTATTTTCGATTATTAATTTCCCACATTCACTTTCTATCAGTCCAACGCTCACTTTGACTCTTTTCTAAATAGCTGTTGAAACTCTGACGATCTGTCTTTATGCTTCTAGCTAGATTTTTCTCATACGCTAATTTCCCCCTCCTTATTACTCATTACTCTTTGCTGTTTTTGTATATTCTGTCCAATCTTCTGACCTGCCAGACATCCTTGTGCATTTGTACGCTTTTTCTTTAAGTTTGATACCATCTTTACCTTATTTAGTTAACCACAGATGGTGGGCCCTCCCCTTGGAATTTTTCTTTCCCTTTGGAATGTATCTATTCTGTGTATTCTGAAATATCCCCTTAAATGTCTGCCACTGCATTTCTATTGGCCTAGCTCTTATCCTCATTTGCCAGTTCACTTCAGCTGGTTCTGCTTTCATGCCCTCAGAATTGCCCTTATTTAAGGTTGAAATGCTAGTCTTAGACCTGTTCTTCTCTCCCTTAAACCAAATGTAAAATTCAAGCACATTATGATTGCTGCTATCTAGGTTGCTTTCACTGTGAGGTCATTAATTAATTCTATCTTGTTGCACAATACCAGGTCTAATATAGCCTGCTCTCTGGTTGGCACCAGAAGAAACAATCTCAAAAACATTCTATGAATTCCTCATCTCGCCTAGCTCTGCGCATCTGATTTTTCCAGCCTGTCGATTAAAATGCCCCGTGAAGATCACCGTCCCTTTCTGACAAGCTCCCATTATTTCTTCCTTTATACCCCTCCTACCATGTGGTTACTGATGTGGGGGCCAGTACACTACTCCCACAAGTAACTACTTGCCTTTATCATCTCATCTCTACTCAAACCGCTTCTACATCCTGGTTTCCTGAATTTAGGTCTACCCTCTCTAACATGCTAATACCATTATAATGTGCTTATACCATCATTAGTTGAGAGAGCCATGCCTCAACCTTTTCATAGTTCCTAAATGTGACGTACCCTTCAGTATTCAGGTATGTCATTCTGCAGCCATGTCTCTGTAATGGCTATCAGACTGTACTTATTTACTTCTATTGGCGCCATCAGGCCATCTGTTTTGATATGAGTGCTACATGCAATCAGATGCCAGAGCCTTTAGTTTTGTTCTTCTATTATTTTTGTAATCTCTAGCCTTACCTGCTGATTTACTCTTAAATTTGAACTCTGTCCCTTCCTGCCATGGTCTCTTTGTTTCCCAAATTAATACCTTTCTCTCTTGCCCTGTCTCTATTCTTTGACTTAGCACATCTTCTCAAATTTGATCCCTTCCCCCTATTATTTAGGTTAAAACCCTCTACTTCCCTAGGTATGCAGCTCACTAGAACACTGGGTCCCAGCAAGGTTCAGGTGTAGACCCAATGGTACAGCCTCCACTTTCCCCAGTGCAGGTGCCAATGCCCAACAAACCAGAATCCACTTCTCCCACACCAGTCTTTGAGTCACGTTTTCATCTCTCTAATTTTATTGACCCTATGTGAATTTGCACAACGATCAGGTCATAATACAGAGGGATTATTACCTTTGAGGTTCTGCCGTTGGAATCTACATGGACCACAACAACTGGATCCTCCCCCTCCCACTACATGTTCCTCTCCAGCCCTGAGCAGATATCTTGAACCCTGGCACCAGGCAGACAGCAAAGTCTTCTGGATTCTTGCTGTCAGCTGCATAGAACAATGTCTACCGCTGACTATACTACCTCAGACTACCACTACATTCCTTTTAACTCCCCCACTTGAATGGCTTCCTGTGCCTTGGTCAGTCTGCTTAACCACACTGCAACCCTCACTCTTGTCCATACAAGCTATAAGACCATAAGACCTGGGAGCAGAAGTAGGCCATTGGCTGATCAAATCTGCTCTGCCATTTAATGAGATTACGGCTGATCTGCTAATCCTCAACTCCACTTGCCTGCCTTTTCTCCAAAGCTCTTAATTCCTTTACTGATTAAAAACCTGTCTATCTCAGCCTGAATATACTTAGCGACCCAGCCTCTACAGCCCTCTGCGGTAAAGAATTTCACAGATTCACTACCCTCTGAAAGAAGAAATCCCTCCTCATTTCTGTCTTAAATGGGTGAGCCCTTAGTCTGAGATTATGCCCTCTGGTCCTAGACTCTCCCACAAGGATAAACAGCCTCTCAGCATCTACCCTGCCAAGAGCCGTAAGAATCTCCTGCATTCCCACCTTCTCAATCCCCTTACCTGCCTGTGTCTCAGTCACAACCTCCTCCCCTGACCAGATCGGATGACGCTAACCTAAGGGGTGTGTCTGCCTTCTGGAACAAAGTGTCCAGGTAACGTTCCCCCTCCCTGATGAGGCGTAATGTCTGTAGCTCAGCTTCTAGCTCATTAACTCTGAGCCAAAGTTCCTTCAGCTGCAAACACTCAGTGCAGATGTTGGCGCCACGGATTGCACTGGCACCCAGGAGCTGCCACCACACCACATCATCCACCCTGCCATCTGGTAGAGTTAATTAAATGAATTTATATTTCTTAATTTATAGTTCCCTCCTCAACAAACTCCTAGCTTCACATTCTGTGCACTCAAAGTAGCACTCAGCACAGATACCCATGCAACACTGAGGAACGAACCCCTGGTTTTATCCTTTCTGAAAAAAAAGAGTCAAGCTCTGAAAGCCAGTTTAAGCTAACTCCCTAATGAACTAGCTGCAGCGGCTCGGAGAGCTTGTTTACCCCTGTCTAAAGCTGGAATAAACTTAACTTCTCTTAGCTTAGAGTAATTTTTACTTGATTGCTTAATTAAAGAAAAAAATTAAGAGTTCAGGGAGAAATTAACCCGTAAAACCCCCTCAGCACAGACCTTCAGCAGAGAAGCGGTGGCGTCTGAGTGTGATGAGCTTCTGTGAGACTCCCTGCGTTGTTTTATTACGTGAAAAGCACGAGATAGATTGAAGTTGTTGAGGGTTGTGCATGCTGGACGTGGTGTGACATTGCTCATACTCATTGAGTGGATAATCTGAAGGACGGGAACATTGAATCATTCACCACGATTTATTTTTCTGCTCAGCGACAGGTGTGTGTCTGAAATATCAACATACGTCTTTTTATTTTTACATTTTAAAAAGTTTACTCATGGAACGAGGGCATCAGTGGCAAGGCCAGAATCATTGCCTGTCCCTATTGCCCTTAACTGAGTGAGTGGCTCCCTAGGCTGTTGCAGGATAGTTAAGAAACAACCACATTTTCTAGCTCTGGAGTCACATATAGACGGTCCAGACCGGGTAAGCAGATTTCCTTTCCTAAAGGACATTGGTGACCTGGATTGGTTCCGATGACGGTCTGGTATTTTAATGGTCACCGTTACTGAAACCAGCTTTTAATTCCAGATTTATTTAATTAATTGAATTTAAATTCCCCGGTTGCCACAGTGGGATTTGAAGTCAGGTCTCCGGAACATTCATCCGTGCCTCTGGATTAAGGCTGCAAGGAAAGAAATTCCATGTGTTCTTGAAATCAATGACGTGCTGACTGCCCTTAGCAGGTCCTATTAGCAGTCGGAATGGGCTGTGGTTTCCATGCGAGGTACCTGAGGTGTGGTCAGAAGTTGTTTGTGAAATTTGGCCACCTAGTGCATGCCTGTCGTGTGTTGAAGTGAAATTCCTTCGAAGGAGGTGATGGTGTCATGGAATTTGGCAGGTGGTGGAATTTGAATTCAATAAAAATCGGGAATTTAAAGTCTAATAATGACCGTGAAACCATTGTCGATTGCTGTAAAAACCCATCTGGGTCCTTTAGGGAAGGAAATCTGTCGCCTTTACCTGAAACTTCCCCTGGATTCAGACTGACTGATCCTTCCTCTGGATTCAGACTGACTGATCCTTCCTCTGGATTCAGACTGACTGATCCTTCCTCTGGAGAAAGACTGTATGATCCTTCCCCTGGATTCAGACTGACTGATCCATCCGCTGGATTTACGAATCGGCCCCTGGGTGATAACCAGAGGAGCAGCTTGCTCGGGGCAGGGGGTGCAGGTGGCAGTGCGGACCCTGGGAAGCAATGGGAGCCGAGTGCCTCCGGCAAACCTGCTGCCAGCCCCAGGAGAGCTCCGGTTTCTCCGCAATCATCCGACCCTGAGCTCGTCGTGCCGCACGAGCAGCCTGCCCTGTCTGACCCAGGGATCACCTTTCCCGAGCCTCTTGGAGTTGGGAGTATGAGTTTGTTGGACCCAGCGAGACCAGAGTTTTCTGACACTGTGGTCCAGTTGCAGGAGCAGCAAGCGAGTGCTACCCGTCAAACATCTCACTCTAAAGTAAGCTTGGAATGTCAAAGACCATCCTCTCGCAGTTTGTCTGCTACTTCCAAGAAGGGTGTCAGCTCGGGAGCCAACATCGAGCCTGCCAGCTCGTTCTGTGGGAAGGACGATACCATCATCGAGGTCTTGCCCATCAGGAGTGGGGACAGGAAGGGTCATGGGATGGGACTATCTGGCTGTAGCACAGAGCGGGAGCAAAAAGACAGTGAGCTTTCTCCCACTGTGTGTCCACCAAGCTTCACCGATTCCTCGCTCCTCACTTCTTTAGCCAGTCCCGTTTGTCAGTCTACACCAGCCGTCGCCTTGAGTGTACCACCAGCCAAGGGCCCTGCTCAGTTGGGTCAGGGAAGGCGAGTGGCAAATCGCCTCATTGAAAGCCAGGCTCCTCTGGCTGGCACCTCCAAGTTCTCGCTGGCACCCTCGTTCGGAAAGCAGAGTTTGAGCAGCACCAGTCAGAACGCCACAGCCTCCAACAGCCAGGCCTCTCCAGGCACCCTGCAGTCCATGCCTCCCCTGAGCTACATGGAGAAAGTTGGGGCCTGGGACCTGCACCATGGCCCAGGTAACAAGCCCAGCTTTGACAGCCTGGTCTTACACGGCCTGAGAGGAGTTTCACCCCGACAGCGGGCGTACAGCGCCATCGCCGACTCTCTCAATCACATCCTGTCACGGATTAGCGAGACTCCGACGTCCAGCTCTCTGCCAAGGAGAAGTATTGCAGCGACCTCCGGAACTGCTGACCACCAGCAATCCGCCCGGGGCGATGGCCAGCTGTCAGATGCTGTCACCCGAGGTGCTCCAAGGAGTGGCTCCCAGCCGGATGCTAGGAGAGGAAGCTTGCATGATGCCTCTCTCTACAAACCTGACTCACCTCGTTGCTGCCTGAACCAGGACAGAGGTCGTGGCATTCACTCACCGGAGTCCGCCAGTGCCCTGGGCAAGTGCCTTTCGTCCTGGCACAGTGGAGGCGGCCGGTCGATGCAGGAGGACCCTCCGGCTCCCGACCCAACTGACCGGAGGGAGAACATTGATTCTGAGCAGATCGCCAGAGGGTCTGAACCTCATGCCATCTTGCCTGGTCCATGCCCTACGAGTACCACCGTCCACCCTGACCGATTCTATGTTGCCTCCCCAGTGGATGAACTCAACCCACCGGGCAGCTCTCAGGACACCAGCCGGGTGGGTGAACAGACGCTGACTGTGTCAGGTCACTCACTGACCAGCCTGGAGGTGGACAACTATGTTCCCATCTGGACACCATCACGGCTTACCCCAGATCCCGACCACTTCAATGTAGAAGACAGAATACCGGTAGGTGCATGAGCAGGGCAGCTCACAGCTCTCCAACTTGACTCCAACATCACCCAATGAACTGCCTCCCATGTATAATGCAGTCTGAGCCCCGCGATTGGATCTGAGGGCTCATCGCAAATTGAATCCTGTCTGTTACCTCCTATTTCGAGGAGACGGTGATATAGTGGTAATGTCATTGGGCTAGTAATGTAGAGGCCCGGGAAAATCCCACCATGGCAGCTGGCAGAATGTGAATTCATTGAGTAAATCTGGAATATGAAGCTAGTCTCAGTAATGGGGGCCATGACAATCATCATCGATTGACGTAAAGATCCTTCTGGGGCCTGGCGTAAGACCTTCCGGTTCACTTTAGGGAAGCAAATCTGCTGTCCTTACCTGGTCTGGCCTCCATGTAACTCCAGGCACACAGTTAACTGCCCTTTGACATAGCCTCGCAAACCTCTCAGTTCACAGGTCATTAGGGATTGGCAACAAATTCAGGACTTGCCAGCAGCACCCACATCTCCTGAAAGAATGAAAAGAAGAAGAAAAATTAAACGTCGGGCTTTCTTTTATTGGGATTGTTCACCTCAGGGCAGGGAAGGTTAAAGGGAGACTTAATGTCACTACTCAGCCAACTCCGTCTCCCTGGTGTCCCTGTCACTCAGCCAACTCCATCTCCCTGGTGTCCCTGTCACTCAGCCAACTCCATCTCCCTGGTGTCCCTGGCACTCAGCCAACTCCAACTCCGTCTCCATGGTGTCCGTGTCCCTTTCCCTGTCACTCAGCCAACTCCATCTCCCTGGTGTCCCTGTCACTCAGCCAACTCGGTCTCCATGGTGTCCCTGTCCCTTTCCCTGTCACTCAGCCAACTCCATCTCCCTGGTGTCCCTCTCACTCAGCCAACTCCGTCTCCCTGGTGTCCCTGTCCCTTTCCCTGTCACTCAGCCAACTCCGTCTCCCTGGTGTCCCTGTCACTCAGCCAACCCCGTCTCCCTGGTGTCCCTGTCACTCAACCAACCCCGTCTCCCTGGCGTCCCTGTCACTCAGCCAACTCCATCTCCCTTGTGTCCCTGTCACTCAGCCAACTCCATCTCCCTGGTGTCCCTGTCACTCAGCCAACTCCATCTCCCTGGTGTCCCTGTCACTCAGCCAACTCCGTATCCATGGTGTCCCTGCCACTCAGCCAACTCCGTCTCCATGGTGTCCCTGTCCCTTTCCCTGTCACTCAGCCAACTCCATCTCCCTGGTGTCCCTGTCACTCAGCCAACTCCGTCTCCCTGGTGTCCCTGTCACTCAGCTAACTCCGTCTCCCTGGTGTCCCTGTCACTCAGCCAACCCCGTCTCCCTGGCGTCCCTGTCACTCAGCCAACTCTATCTCCCTTGTGTCCCTGTCACTCAGCCAACTCCGTCTCCCTCGTGTCCCTGTCACTATGCCAACTCCATCTCCCTGGTGTCCCTGTCACTCAGCCCACTCCGTCTCCATGGTGTCCCTGTCACTCAGCCAACTCTGTCTCCATGGTGTCCCTGTCCCTTTCCCTGTCACTCAGCCAACCCCGTCTCCATGGTGTCCCTGTCCCTTTCACTGTCACTCAGCCAACTCCGTCTCCATGGTGTCCCTGTCCCTTTTCCTGTCACTCAGCCAACTCCGTCTCCCTGGTGTCCCTGTCACTCAGCCAACTCCGTCTCCATGGTGTCCCTGTCCCTTTCCCTGTCACTCAGCCAACTCCGTCTCCCTGGTGTCCCTGTCACTCAGCCAACTCCGTCTCCCTGGTGTCCCTGTCACTCAGCCAACTCCATCTCCCTGGTGTCCCTGTCACTCAGCCAACTCCGTCTCCATGGTGTCCCTGTCACTCAGCCAACTCCGTCTCCCTGGTGTCCCTGTAACTCAGCCAACTCCCATCTCCCTGGTGTCCCTGTCACTCAGCCAACTCCGTCTCCGTGGTGTCCCTGTCACTCAGCCAACTCTATCTCCCTGGTGTCCCTGTCACTCAGCCAACTCTGTCTCCATGGTGTCCCTTTCCCTTTCCCTGTCACTCAGCCAACTTGGTCTCCATGGTGTCCCTGTCCCTTTCCATGTCACTCAGCCAACTCCGTCTCCATGGTGTCCCTGTCACTCAGCCAACTCGGTCTCCATGGTGTCCCTGTCCCTTTCCATGTCACTCAGCCAACTCCGTCTCCCTGGTGTCCCTTTCCCTTTCCCTGTCACTCAGCCAACTCGGTCTCCATGGTGTCCCTGTCACTTTCCCTGTCACTCAGCCAACTCCGTCTCCATGGTGTCCCTTTCCCTTTCCCTGTCACTCAGCCAACTCGGTCTCCATGGTGTCCCTGTCCCATTCCCTGTCACTCAGCCAACTCCGTCTCCCTGGTGTCCCTGTCACTCAGCCAACTCCAACTCCGTCTCCCTGGTGTCCCTGTCCCTTTCCCTGTCACTCAGCCAACTGCATCTCCCTGGTGTCCCTGTCACACAGCCAAACCCGTCTCCATGGTGTCCCTGTCCCATTCCCTGTCACTCAGCCAACTTCATCTCCCTGGTGTCCCTGTCACACAGCCAACTCCATCTCCCTGGTGTCCCTGTGACTCAGCCAACTCCGTCTCCATGGTGACCCTGTCCTTTTTCCGGTCACTCAGCCAACCCCATCTCCATGGTGACCCTGTACCTTTCCCTGTCACTCAGCCAACTCGTCTCCATGGTGTCCCTGTCACTCAGCCAACTCCAACTCCCTGGTGTCCCTGACACTCAGCCATCTCCATCTCCCTGTTGTCCCTGTCATTCAGCCAACTCTGTCTCCATGGTGTCCCTGTCACTCAGCCAACTCCGTCTCCCTGGTGTCCCTGTCCCTTTCCCTGTCACTCAGCCAACCCCGTCTCCCTGGTGTCCCTGTCACTCAGCCAACTCCATCTCCCTGGTGTCCCTGTCACTCAGCCAACTCCGTCTCCATGGTGTCCCTGACCCTTTCCCTGTCACTCAGCTAACTCCATCTCCCTGGTGTCCCTGTAACTCAGCCAACTCCCATCTCCCTGGTGTCCCTGTCACTCAGCCAACTCAGTCTCCATGGTGTCCCTGTCACTCAGCCAACTCCGTCTCCGTGGTGTCCCTGTCACTCAGCCAACTCTGTCTCCATGGTGTCCCTTTCCCTTTCCCTGTCACTCAGCCAACTCGGTCTCCATGGTGTCCCTGTCCCTTTCCATGTCACTCAGCCAACTCCGTCTCCATGGTGTGCCTGTCACTCAGCCAACTCGGTCTCCATGGTGTCCCTGTCCCTTTCCATGTCACTCAGCCAACTCCGTCTCCATGGTGTCCCTTTCCCTTTCCCTGTCACTCAGCCAACTCGGTCTCCATGGTGCCCCTGTCCCTTTCCCTGTCACTCAGCCAACTCCGTCTCCCTGGTGTCCCTGTCACTCAGGCAACTCCAACTCCGTCCCCCTGGTGTCCCTGTCCCTTTCCCTGTCACTCAGCCAACTGCATCTCCCTGGTGTCCCTGTCACACAGCCAAACCCGTCTCCATGGTGTCCCTGTCCCATTCCCTGTCACTCAGCCAACTTCATCTCCCTGGTGTCCCTGTCACACAGCCAACTCCATCTCCCTGGTGTCCCTGTGACTCAGCCAACTCCGTCTCCATGGTGTCCCTGTCACTCAGCCAATTCAGTCTCCATGGTGACCCTGTCACTCAGCCAACTCCTTCTCCATGGTGACCCTGTACCTTTCCCTGTCACTCAGCCAACTCCATCTCCCTGGTGTCCCTGTCACTCAGCCAACTCCATCTCCCTGGTGCCCCTGTCACTCAGCCAACTCCGTCTCCCTGGTGTCCCTGTCACTCAGCCAACCCCGTCTCCCTGGCGTCCCTGTCACTCAGCCAACTCTATCTCCCTTGTGTCCCTGTCACTCAGCCAACTCCGTCTCCCTCGTGTCCCTGTCACTCAGCCAACTCCATCTCCCTGGTGTCCCTGTCACTCAGCCCACTCTGTCTCCATGGTGTCCCTGTCCCTTTCCCTGTCACTCAGCCAACCCCGTCTCCATGGTGTCCCTGTCCCTTTCACTGTCACTCAGCCAACTCCGTCTCCATGGTGTCCCTTTCCCTTTCCCTGTCACTCAGCCAACTCCGTCTCCATGGTGTCCCTGTCCCTTTCCCTGTCACTCAGCCAACTCCATCTCCCTGGTGTCCTTGTCATTCAGCCAACTCCATCTCCCTGGTGTCCCTGATCCTTTCCATGTCACTCAGCCAACTCCGTCTCCATGGTGTCCCTGTCACTCAGCCAACTCCATCTCCCTGGTGTCCCTGTCCCTTTCCCTGTCACTCAGCCAACTCCGTCTCCCTGGTGTCCCTGTCACTCAGCCAACTCCATCTCCCTGGTGTCCCTGTCACTCAGCCAACTCCGTCTCCATGGTGTCCCTGTCACTCAGCCAACTCCGTCTCCATGGTGTCCCTGTCCCTTTCCCAGTCACTCAGCCAACTCCGTCTCCATGGTGTCCCTGTCACTCAGCCAACTCCGTCTCCGTGGTGTCCCTGTCACTCAGCCAACTCTATCTCCCTGGTGTCCCTGTCACTCAGCCAACTCTGTCTCCATGGTGTCCCTTTCCCTTTCCCTGTCACTCAGCCAACTCGGTCTCCATGGTGTCCCTGTCCCTTTCCATGTCACTCAGCCAACTCCGTCTCCATGGTGTCCCTGTCACTCAGCCAACTCGGTCTCCATGGTGTCCCTGTCCCTTTCCATGTCACTCAGCCAACTCCGTCTCCATGGTGTCCCTTTCCCTTTCCTTGTCACTCAGCCAACTCGGTCTCCATGGTGTCCCTGTCCCTTTCCCTGTCACTCAGCCAACTCCGTCTCCCTGGTGTCCCTGTCACTCAGCCAACTCCATCTCCGTCTCCCTGGTGTCCCTGTCCCTTTCCCTGTCACAGCCAACTGCATCTCCCTGGTGTCCCTGTCACACAGCCAAACCCGTCTCCATGGTGTCCCTGTCCCATTCCCTGTCACTCAGCCAACTTCATCTCCCTGGTGTCCCTGTCACACAGCCAACTCCATCTCCCTGGTGTCCCTGTGACTCAGCCAACTCCGTCTCCATGGTGTCCCTGTCACTCAGCCAATTCAGTCTCCATGGTGTCCCTGTCACACAGCCAACTCCATCTCCCTGGTGTCCCTGTGACTCAGCCAACTCCTTCTCCATGGTGACCCTGTCCCTTTTCCGGTCACTCAGCCAACCCCATCTCCATGGTGACCCTGTACCTTTCCCTGTCACTCAGCCAACTCGTCTCCATGGTGTCCCTGTCACTCAGCCAACTCCAACTCCCTGGTGTCCCTGACACTCAGCCATCTCCATCTCCCTGGTGTCCCTGTCACTCAGCCAACTCCGTCTCCATGGTGTCCCTGTCACTCAGCCAACTCCGTCTCCCTGGTGTCCCTGTCCCTTTCCCTGTCACTCAGCCAACCCCGTCTCCATGGTGTCCCTGTCACTCAGCCAACTCCATCTCCCTGGTGTCCCTGTCACTCAGCCAACTCCATCTCCCTGGTGTCCCTGTCACTCAGCCAACTCCGTCTCCATGGTGTCCCTGACCCTTTCCCTTTCACTCAGCTAACTCCATCTCCCTGGTGTCCCTGGCACTCAGCCAACTCCATCTCCGTGGTGTCCCTGTCACTCAGCCAACTCTGTCTCCATGGTGTCCCTGTCACTCAGCCAACTCTGTCTCCATGGTGTCCCTTTCCATTTCCCTGTCACTCAGCCAACTCGGTCTCCATGGTGTCCCTGTCCCTTTCCATGTCACTCAGCCAACTCCGTCTCCATGGTGTCCCTTTCCCTTTCCCTGTCACTCAGCCAACTCGGTCTCCATGGTGTCCCTGTCCCTTTCCCTGTCACTCAGCCAACTCCGTCTCCCTGGTGTCCCTGTCCCTTTCCCTGTCACTCAACCAACTGCATCTCCCTGGTGTCCCTGTCACTCAGCCAACTCCATCTCCCTGGTGTCCCTGTCACTCAGCCAACTCTGTCTCCATGGTGTCCCTGTCACTCAGCCAACTCCGCCTCTATGGTGACCCTGTCCCTTTCCCGGTCACTCAGCCAACCCCATCTCCATGGTGACCCTGTACCTTTCCCTGTCACTCAGCCAACTCGTCTCCATGGTGTCCCTGTCACTCAGCCAACTCGGTCTCCATGGTGTCCCTGTCCCTTTCCCTGTCACTCAGCCAACTCCGTCTCCCTGGTGTCCCTGTCCCTTTCCCTGTCACTCAACCAACTGCATCTCCCTGGTGTCCCTGTCACTCAGCCAACTCCATCTCCCTGGTGTCCCTGTCACTCAGCCAACTCTGTCTCCATGGTGTCCCTGTCACTCAGCCAACTCCGCCTCTATGGTGACCCTGTCCCTTTCCCGGTCACTCAGCCAACCCCATCTCCATGGTGACCCTGTACCTTTCCCTGTCACTCAGCCAACTCGTCTCCATGGTGTCCCTGTCACTCAGCCAACTCCAACTCCCTGGTGTCCCTGTCACTCAGCCAACTCCGTCTCCCTGGTGTCCCTGTCACTCAGCCAACTCTATCTCCATGGTGTCCCTGTCACTCAGCCAACCCCGTCTCCTTGGTGTCCCTGTCACTTTTATTCCATGGGCATCAACTTTGCTGACAAGCCAGTTTTGTGGCACTTTATCAAAAGCTTTTTGGAAGTCCACTTACGCACATCACCCGCTTTCCCCTATTCAACCTCTCCGTAAATTCATTGAAAAACTCAATCAAATTACTTAAACATGATTGGCCCTTGACAAATCAAAACAGAAAATGCTGGAAGGACTGAGCAGAGCAGGCAGCGTTTGTGGAGAGAGAAATAGAGTTGATGTTTCAATGACCTTTCGGTTGAACCAGCATCCTACCTCTCTGACCAAGCTTCTGGTCATTTGTCCTAATATCCCCTTACGTAGCTTAGTGCCAGAGAGGTAGGTTTTAAGGAGCATCTAATAGGAGGAAAGAAAGGTAGATAGGAGAGCTTTAGGGAGGTAATTCCAAACTTTGGGGTGAAGGCAATGAAATGCACGGCCACCAATAGGCAGCGATTAAAATCGAGGGCTGCTTCAGAGGCCAGAATCGAAGGAGTGCAGGTATCTCAGAGGGTTGCGGGGCTGGAGGAGATGACAGAGATAAAGAGTGGAAGAAAGGCCTTGGAGGGATTTGAAAACGAGGATGAGAATCTTAAAATCAAGACATTGCTTAACCAGGAGCCAGTGTAGGTCAGTGAGCACAGGGGTGCTAGGGGAATGGGACTTGCTACTAGTTAGAACAGCAGAGTTTTGGATGACATCAAGTTTATGGAGGGTCTAATGTGGGAGCACAGCCACTGAGGGCCTCTGGCATCTGATTTTCACCCCTGCAGTCCCTGGCCAATCCTCTGATCTCAGCCATCAGCCAAACAATGTCCAACACCTCCCCCCCCCACCCCCCCCCACCAAGACTGGACCACACCTCACCCCAGAAAAGCACAAGGTTTCCTTTTGATTTTAATCAGAGAACATTGCAGATCTATTTTGTCCCTTTGTTTAATTCTGTTTTATAACATGAAGTATTAGCAACAAACTGGATGAAAATCCTCACACAGGTTATGTTGCTGAAAGTGTGGATAGGCATCTCATCAGGTCATTCCACACAGAAATCTTCACAAGACAGCAACTCTCTCTGCCGTGGTTTTCATGTGATTTGTACACTGAATAAAGATGTTTCTTTTCTTTATGATCTGTGAGTGTGGAACTTGCTGCCAGAGGGAGTGGTTGCAGCAAATAGTACCGATGCATTTAAGCGAGAGAAGGGAATGGAGGGTTATGCTGATCAAGTTGAAAGAGCAAGGGTGGGAGGAGGCTTGAACAGAGACTGGTTAGGCCGTATGGTATGCTTCTGGGCTGTAAATGTTGTGTAATTTTATGTAATTCAAGTGCAGTGCATGGTATTCTCTCACTTTAGTTCTGTCATACAGGTCAAAGATCTTTTAAATGAGTAACCCAGGATGACAAATAATGATAGCTGATTTTCCTCAAGTTGGCTTTAGATACCACAAAACACGGATGATGTCAAGTGACACATTGCTATCCGGTTTAGCCATTGCACCTGTCCTATTGTTCCTGCAACCAGCTCCGGATTCTTGCTCCAACTGGAAACCAAGCCTGTCCTTCCGAAGCTGTCAGCATTTTCCGGAGCTCCACTGGCCAACCCCCCTCCCTCTCCCAGCGGGGTAGAAAGTGAAAATTCATCCCCCTGCTTTGTGGTCTTCCTGCTCACAGTTTATTTTCCCAGCTAGCTTTGCATCATTAGCAAATGTGGATTAAATACAATCAGTCTCCTCAGCTAAAGCATTAATATGGATTGTCCATGGCTGCGGCCTAAGTCCTGGTACTTGCAGTACCCCAATGATTACAACTTGGCAACCCAAAAATGTTCCAATTCTTCTGACGAGCTGCTTTCTGATCATATTAATATATCACCTCCAATCTCATTGACCCCCTGCAGAGGGGAGGACCATGTGCATCATGTGGTGTGGTTTCATAGACGGAGAAGGTCTTAGCAAGGTGAGCGTTCAGCTGCAGAAGAGGAAAATGGAGTGAGGATAGCACTGGGCTAAGATCTGTAGCAGGACAGCATCCATAATTGATGGCACTGTATCCCAGAAGGACCCAAAGGGGAGAGGGAGCCTTTGGGGATTGGGGTTTTTGGGGTAGGGTGCAGTGTGTGAAATTAACTGCAGCTTCTGACTTGTCCTGTTTCACGGTTCTCAGATCTACCTTCGGAACCTGGGGATTAACCAGTCTCCCAGGAGCATACTGGGGTCTAAAGGACCATCGGTTCAGCTGGACTTTACCCCAATGGAGTTGAAAAGACTGGGAGACACAGTTGCTGGAACAAGCCCAGGATTTCAAGGTGCAGAAGGTAAGACGTTTTGCAGCGCGTGAAGATGCAGTGCCTATATCAGTGAGGGGAGTGAGTGAGGTTGGAGTGTCTGTGTTCAGTGGGGAGTGAGGTTGGAGTGTCTGTGTTCAGTGGGGAGTGAGGTTGGAGTGTCTGTGTTCAGTGGGGGAGTGAGGTTGGAGGGTCTGTGTTCAGTGGGGAGTGAGGTTGGAGTGTGTGTGTTCAGTGGGGGAGTGTGGTTGGAGTGTCTGTGTTCAGTGGGGGAGTGAGGTTGGAGTGTCTGTGTTCAGTGAGGAGTGAGGTTGGAGTGTCTGTGTTCAGTGAGGAGTGAGGTCGGAGTGTCTGTGTTCAGTGAGGAGTGAGGTCGGAGTGTCTGTGATCAGTGGGGATTGAAGTCGGATGTCTGTGTTCAGTGGGGAGTGAGGTTGGAGTCTCTATAATCAGTGGGGAGTGAGGTTGGAGTGTCTGTGTTCAGTGGGGGAGTGAGGTTGGAGTGTCTGTGTTCAGTGGGGAGTGATGTTGGAGTGTCTGTGTTCAGTGGGGAGTGAGGTTGGAGTGTCTGTGTTCAGTGGGGGAGTGAGGTTGGAGTGTCTGTGTTCAGTGGGGGAGTGAGGTTGGAGTGCCTGTTCAGTGGGGGAGTGAGGTTGGAGTGTCTGTTCAGTGGGGGCGTGAGGTTGGAGTGTCTGTAATTAGTGGGGAGTGAGGTTTGAGTGTCTGTGTTCAGTGGGGGAGTGAGGTTGGAGTGTCTGTGTTCAGTGGGGGAGTGAGGTTGGAGTGTCTGTGTTCAGTGGGGGAGTGAGGTTGGAGTGTCTGTGTTCAGTGGGGAGTGAGGTTGGAGTGTCTGTGTTCAGTGGGTGAGTGAGGTTGGAGTGTCTGTGTTCAGTGGGGGAGTGAGGTTGGATTGTCTGTGTTCAGTGGGGAGTGAGGTTGGAGTATCTGTGTTCAGAGGGGGAGTGAGGTTTGAGTGTCTGTGTTCAGTGGGGAGTGAGGTTTGAGTGTCTGTGTTCAGTGCTGAGTGAGGTTGGAGTGTCTGTGTTCAGTGGGGGAGTGAGTTTGGAGTGTCTGTGTTCAGTGGGGGAGTGAGGTTGGAGTGTCTGTGTTCAGTGAGGAGTGAGGTTGGAGTGTCTGTGTTCAGTGAGGAGTGAGGTCGGAGTGTCTGTGTTCAGTGAGGAGTGAGGTCGGAGTGTCTGTGATCAGTGGGGATTGAAGTCGGAGTGTCTGTGTTCAGTGGGGAGTGAGGTTGGAGTCTCTATAATCAGTGGGGAGTGAGGTTGGAGTGTCTGTGTTCAGTGGGGGAGTGAGGTTGGAGTGTCTGTGTTCAGTGGGGAGTGATGTTGGAGTGTCTGTGTTCAGTGGGGAGTGAGGTTGGAGTGTCTGTGTTCAGTGGGGGAGTGAGGTTGGAGTGTCTGTGTTCAGTGGGGGAGTGAGGTTGGAGTGTCTGTTCAGTGGGGGAGTGAGGTTGGAGTGTCTGTTCAGTGGGGGCGTGAGGTTGGAGTGTCTGTAATTAGTGGGGAGTGAGGTTTGAGTGTCTGTGTTCAGTGGGGGAGTGAGGTTGGAGTGTCTGTGTTCAGTGGGGGAGTGAGGTTGGAGTGTCTGTGTTCAGTGGGGGAGTGAGGTTGGAGTGTCTGTGTTCAGTGGGGAGTGAGGTTGGAGTGTCTGTGTTCAGTGGGGGAGTGAGGTTGGAGTGTCTGTGTTCAGTGGGGGAGTGAGGTTGTATTGTCTGTGTTCAGTGGGGAGTGAGGTTGGAGTATCTGTGTTCAGAGGGGGAGTGAGGTTTGAGTGTCTGTGTTCAGTGGGGAGTGAGGTTTGAGTGTCTGTGTTCAGTGCTGAGTGAGGTTGGAGTGTCTGTGTTCAGTGGGGGAGTGAGTTTGGAGTGTCTGTGTTCAGTGAGGGAGTGAGGTTGGAGTGTCTGTGTTCAGTGGGGGAGTGAGTTTGGAGTGTCTGTGTTCAGTGAGGGAGTGAGGTTGGAGTGTCTGTGTTCAGTGGGGAGTGAGATTGGAGTGTCTGTGTTCAGTGGGGGAGTGAGGTTGGAGTGTCTGTGTTCAGTGGGGGAGTGAGGTTGGAGTTTCTGTGTTCAGTGGGGAGTGAGGTTGGAGTGTCTGTGTTCAGTGCTGAGTGAGGTTGGAGTGTCTGTGTTCAGTGGGGGAGTGAGGTTGGAGTGTCTGTGTTCAGTGGGGAGTGAGGTTGGAGTGTCTGTGTTCAGTGGGGGAGTGTGGTTGGAGTTTCTGTGTTCAGTGGGGAGTGAGGTTGGAGTGTCTGTGTTCAGTGGGGAGTGAGGTTGGAGTGTCTGTGTTCAGTGGGGAGTGAGGTTGGAGTGTCTGTGTTCAGTGGGGGAGTGAGGTTGGAGTGTCTGTGTTCAGTGGGGGAGTGAGGTTGGAGTGTCTGTGTTCAGTGGGGAGTGAGGTTTGAGTGTCTGTGTTCAGTGGGGAGTGAGGTTGGAGTTTCTGTGTTCAGTGCTGAGTGAGGTTGGAGTGTCTGTGTTCAGTGCTGAGTGAGGTTGGAGTGTCTGTCTTCAGTGGGGAGTGAGGTTGGAGTGTCTGTGTTCAGTGGGGAGTGAGGTTGGAGTGTCTGTGTTCAGTGGTGGTTTGAGGTTGGAGTGTCTGTGTTCAGTGGTGGAGTGATGTTGGAGTGTCTGTGTTCAGTAGGGGAGTGAGGTTGGAGTTTGGAGTGTGTGTTTTCAGTGGGGAGTGAGGTCGAGCATCTGTGTTCAGTGAGGAGTGAGGTTGGAGTGTCTGTGTTCAGTGGGGAGTGAGTTTGGAGTGTCTGTGTTCAGTGGGGAGTGAGGGTGGAGTGTGTGTTCAGTGGGGGGTGAGGTTGGAGTGTCTGTGTTCTGTGGGGAGTGAGGTTTGAGTGTCTGTGTTCAGTGGGGAGTGAGGTTGGAGTGTCTGTGTTCAGTGTGGAGTGAGGTTTGAGTGTCTGTGTTCAGTGGGGAGTGAGGTTGGAGTGTCTGTGTTCAGTGGGGAGTGAGGTTGGAGTGTCTGTGTTCAGTGGGGAGTGAGGTTGGAGTGTCTGTGTTCAGTGGGGAGTGAGGTTGGAGTGTCTGTGTTCAGTGGGGAGTCAGGTTGGAGTGTCTGTGTTCAGTGGGGAGTCAGGTTGGAGTGTCTGTGTTCAGTGGGAAGTGAGGTTGGAGTGTTTGTGTTCAGTGGGGAGTGAGGTGTAACTGCCTGTTGTGATTTGAGTCACTGATTTTTGATTCACGTGATGTCTGCATTGCCCTGAAGGTCAACATTAATTTCCGATAGGGATGGTCAATAATTGTTCGATTTGCCAGTGATGCCCGCATCCGGGGAATGAATAAATGATTCACTTTTCCCAGACGGCAATGCCACTTTTACCACATGTTGTCCTTGCTCAGGTGGATCCTGGACCAGGGCCCGAGCTGCTCTGTCCGGCTGCTCAGTTTTACACCAGTCTCGCACCCGGCCAACAGGACAAATAGATCGAATTTTACACTCCTATTTTCTGAAAAATAAAGTGCCCTGATTTTCCATTTGCTTTATGAACAGACTATGATTTTTAGATGTTGTTAATTCCTGATGCTGACTTATTTAAATTACAGAGCTCTCTGCGTTGGATCATGTTTCAAGATGCAGCTTCAGTTCTGATACTCTGACCCACAGCACGTCCATTCCCAGTGGTTGTGACAGAGGCCAGGACACCCTGATTCATTCCCAGCTGGCTGCGGGGATGGCCACAGTTCCAGCTGTCAGCCAGTGCGGCACTGCGTATCCTTCTGCCACCAGACAGCTAGACTTCTCCGACCAGCTCCCAGCCCACAGGCAGCCGGCCCCGAAGGTCTCGCCTGAGGGGGGAGAAAAGCCAGTCCTTCCACCGCTGAATGTGTCCTCGGGCCTGAACTCCAAGTCTCTGTCCAGGACGGTTGGGCAGTCTTTGCACGGTTTGGGAAGTGCCGCTGATGTGGTTGTCCATGAGCCCATGCCTCTCTGCTCCTCCCCAGGTAGCAATCGAGGGCCTGCTGCACCTCCTGCAGCCGCCCTCCAACTGACTGGAGAGGGGGTGGAGGCTTGCTCGCCTGGCACCCAGAGCTGTGTCCGCTCTCACCTCCACCGTGATGATACTCCCTGGCATGAGGATGAACTCATCGGTCTGAAGACTCTGAGTGAGATCCGTAAGCTGTTAGGTGAAACAGGAACTCCTCTGACCAACCGGCAGGGCTCTGTCGCCACAGACTTTATACCAGAGAAGCTTGGCCCCAATAAGGAGGAGGCGGTGACCCCGGCGAATGTGGAAGAGTTCCTATCTCGGTGGACAGTCACAAGCCCACAGTCCAACAGCCTATTCGGAGAGGGTCCCGGGACAGGAGAGGACTTAGGCCATAGGACACCTCCCACCATCGGGAATACCAGCTGCATTGCGCGCTCACTCCCAGGGGAGGGGGAGCGGCAGTGGGGAGAGCCCCTCGAGAGACAAGCCTCAACTGCAAGTGGAGAAGGGGCAACACAACCGGCCTTCGTTCCCCGTGTGGACAGAGCCGAACCTGAGGGGTGCAGCGGGGCCACCGCTGGCAGGCCAGCCTCAGCGGAGTCAGCAGAGTTTTCCAGAACCACCTCCAAGACCGTCAAACTGACTGCCTCCAAAGCACTAGCAACCCCATCTGGTCCCCCATGTGCCAGCCAGCCTGAGAGGGCCCATGCGCTCAGTGTCAACAGCAGCAGCAGAGATGGAGGGCTTGATGAAGACAGCAGCACTGACTCGCTGGCTGCACGAGTATCCAACCTGCTCCGAGATCAGAGCACTGCAACACAGGAAAGTATTCCCACCAGGGCAGCAGACAAAGTGAAACACAGAACACATGGTGAGAGAACCAGCAAGCAGCCTTGGCTATCCTCATATCCCCTTCCTGTTTATATTGTCATCGCTGGAAAACAGTCTGTCCTGGGAGTGTTTGATGGGGACAGCGTAGAGGGAGCTTTACTCTGTATCTAACCCCATGCTGTACCTGTCCAGGGAGTGTTTGATGGGGACAGTGTAGAGGGAGCTTTACTCTGTATCTAACCCTGTGCTGTCCCTGTCCTGGGAGTGTTTGATGGGGACAGTGTAGAGGGAGCTTTACTCTGTATCTAACTCCGTGCTGTACCTGTCCTGGGAGTGTTTGATGGGGACAGTGTAGAGGGAGCTTTACTCTGTATCTCACCCCGTGCTGTACCTGTCCTGGGAGTGTTTCATGGGGACAGTGTAGAGGGAGCTTTACTCTGTATCTAATCCCGTGCTGTATCTGGCCTGGGAGTGTTTGATGGGGACAGTGTAGAGGGAGCTTTACTCTGTATCTAACCTCATGCTGTACCTGTCCTGGGAGTGTTTGATGGGGACAGTGTAGAGGGAGATTTACTCTGTATCTAACCATGTGCTGTACCTGTCCTGGGAGTGTTTGATGGGGACAGTATAGAGGGAGCTTTACTCTGTATCTAACCCCGTGCTGTACCTGTCCTGGCAGTGTTTGGTGGAGACAGTGTAGAGAGAGCTTTACTCTGTATCTAACCCCGTGCTGTACCTGTCCTGGGAGTTTTTGATGGGACAGTTAAAGGAGGTTGATTTGTAAAAGAGGAACATTGACAGACAATGGTGAGTGAACAGAGGATTGAATCAATCTAACATGGAGAGAAAACTGATGAGGCAACTGTCCTGCTGCTCTGCTGGAGCATCCCTTAACTCACAATGTGAAAAATACCATACTCGCCACCTCAGTGTGTGGGAACACGAGAAATGACAGGGGTGCAAAAAGTGGGGCCTCTCAGCCGCCCAGTCTCAGAGTAACAAAGTGGCCAGATGCTGTATCCAAGAGTCACAGTGTACTCAGTCTCTGAGGTACTGAGAGCCACAGTGAGCAGAATCTAACCACCTAACCCTTTGATCTAGATGAGGAACAGATGAAGCTGTTAATGCCGCCTCCTGACCCACTCACAATCCTGGATGAAGAGGACAGGAGGAAGATTGAGGAAATCAAAGCCGAATTACTTCAAACATCCAAAAATTTCATCCACCCTCAGGTATGGTTGAGAAAGTGCTTTTGTCTGTAGACCTGGTTTGTTATCTGATGTTGGCCTGTTCTGACCTGTGCTGCACCTGTCCTGGGAGTGTTTGATGGGGACAGTGTAGAGGGAGCTTTACTCTGTATCTAACCCCGTGCTGTACCTGTCCTGGGCGTGTTTGATGGGGATAGTGTAGAGGGAGCTTTACTCTGTATCTAACCCCGTGCTGTACCTGTCCTGGGAGTGTTTGATGGGGACAGTGTAGAGGGAGATTTACCCTGTATGTGATCCCATGCTGTACCTGCCCTGGGAGTGTTTGATGCGGATAGTGCAGAGGGAGCTTTATTCTGTATCTAACCTGGTGCTTTACCTGTCCTGGGACTGCTTGATGGGGACAGTGGAGAGGAAGATTTACCCTGTATGTGATCCCATGCTGCACCTGTCCTGGGAGTGTTTGATGGGGACAGTGTAGAGGGAGCTTTACTCTGTATCTAACCCCGTGCTGTACCTGCCCTGGGAGTGTTTGATGGGGACAGAATAGAGGGAACTTTACTATGTATCTAACTCCGTGCTGTACCAGCCCTGTGAGTGTTTGATGGGGACAGTGTCGAGGGAGCTTTACTCTGTATGTTACTCCGTGCTGTACCTGCATTGGGAGTGTTTGATGGGGACAGTGTAGCGGGAGCTTTACTCTGTATCTAACCCTGTGCTGTACCTGTCCTGGGAGTGTTTGATGGGGACAGTGTAGAGGGAGCTTTACTCTGTATCTAACCCCGTGCTGTACCTGTCCTGGGAGTGTTTGATGGGGACAGTGTAGAGGGAGCTTTACTATGTATCTAACCCCGTGCTGTACCTGTCCTGGGAGTGTTTGATGGGGACAGTGTAGTGGGAGCTTTACTCTGTATGTTACTCCGTGCTGTACCTGTCCTGGGAGTGTGTGATGGGGACAGTGTAGAGGGAACTTTACTCTGTATCTAACCCCGTGCTGTCCCTGTCCTGGGAGTGTGTGATGGGGACAGTGTAGAGGGAGCTTTATTCTGTATCTAACCCCGTGCTGGACCTGTCCTGGGACTGTTTAATGGGGACTGTGTAGAGGGAGCTCTTCCCTGTATCTAACCCCCTAATATTCCAGTTGTCACAGTATTTGATGTTGACACTGGCTGCTGGAAACGACATGAGCTCCTCCTGACCTCATCACAACATGCTCTCCCATCTATTTTTGTATCGTCAGAAAATTTGGATACATAACACTCTGCCCCCCCCCCCACCCCACCCCACCCCGCCCCCGCCAGGTCATTAATATAGATAGTAAATAATTGAGGTCCGAGGACTGATCCTCGTGGCACTCCATTATCCAACCTGAAAAAAAGCTCTTATCCTTTCAGCTAATGATACAATTCTCTTTCACAGGCCACGATCGAATCTCCTTCCATCACATTCTCAGGGAGTGCATTCCAGCCTCAAATGAAAGAGCAGATGAAAATAACCTTTGTGTCTTTGGCAGGATGACTGTTCGCTGGATGCTGAGGATATATCACTGCCGTCAGATCTTGCTTCGTCGGTAGACACCGCCTCAGAGATTGAGCCGCCCACCATCCCATCTGCAGCATTCCAATCTGTCAACGCAGCGCGATCCCAGCTCTCCAACCAGCTCCAGAAACTCTCTGACAATCCGTTTGACACCACCGTGCAGCTGCGGACCCCCCTGCGCAGGGACATGGACCAGCAGCTGAAAGCCATGGATCGGGACTCCCCCGTGAGTGACTGCATCCAGTCCCCCCCGTCACAGCCTGTGAAGCCCATCGTCGCCATCACCTTCTCCTCACGCAGGAAGCCCCCTTCCCCCGGTCCTCAGGTCAGCACTCCGCTCCCCGAGGGGATAGCCAGTCGACGGCGGGGGGCCATCAACCGATCCAGTGAGGACTCTCCCACCTCTGCCAGGGCAGTGAGAGGTGAGCTGGCCCAGCCGCCGAGCCCCACGTTCCGCGAGACGCAGGAGCGGCGCCCGCAAAGTGGCCCAGAGCAGAGGGAGCAGCTCGCCGGCGGGAGCAGCGTTCCCGGACACGCGCTGGCAGATACGGGTGAACCGCCCTGTCCTGGCACCCCCACAGAACAGAAGCCCCACTCCAGCCCTCCAGATCCCCGCGATTCCTCTTCCGCCAGGACTGTCCTTTCACGCATCCGGGTAACCCTTTCCCCCACGCGGCCAGCTGGCCCCGGAGCTCTTCCGGATAACACCCCCACCTCGTCCGGGGGACCCCTCCTCGGTACTGAAGAGAGACACAGGTCAGGAGAAGGACCGCAACCAGCTCCTCCCCCAACCCACCACGACTCTCCGGACGTGCCCTGTCCTGTTGCCTGTCAGCCCGCTGGCCAGGGGCCGCCATACCCACCCCTTCCCATGCCCATTCCGGCCTTTTACCCCACCTTCCTGCCCTTGTTCGACTACCCCTCTGAAGTCAAGCTGGAACCGAGGATTCCAACTGCACAGGACGGAAGTAAGGTGGACGTATCCACTCAGACAATCATACCACCCTCATCGGACCCACCCATTGCCACTGCCGTTACAGTGGAGCAGGAGGTGTTGGCGCAAACCAGGAGAACTCAGCCAGATGTGGCATTGAGGACAACTGTCAACAGCACAGCCACCTGCAGCCACACACTGGGCACACAGGGAACAGGTAGGTATCAAGACTACTAAACGGAGAAATGTTTATTCTGGAGTGAATTCCCAACCTGAATCTGTGAATACTGTGGTATTGGGCAGCGAGAACACAGGCTGAGCCTCTGTAATGTATATTACTGGAATACCTATGTGGGAACATAGAAGCAGGTCTTTGGGTCAACTTAGTCCTTCGAACTAGCTCTGACATTCCCTATCACCAGAAGAAATAGTTTTTCCCTATCTGCCCTGTTGAATCCAATTATCATTTTAAACACCTTGATCAGATCACCACATTGCCTTAAACTCAGGGGAATATGAACACAGTCCTGATAGTGTAACTCTAAGCCCCAGTTTCATTCTGACAAATCTGCATGACTCCCCCTCTAAAGCCAATATATCCTTCCTGAGGTGCAGTGCCCACAACTGAGCACAGTTACTCTCGATGGACTCTGACCAGAGTTCTGTACAACTGAAGCATCGTTTCACCCCACAGTCGTCTTTGGTTATGATATGGCAGGTGGGAATTGCCAGGCTGACTAAATCCCAAAGTTTCCCAAAGGGAAACTTGGCCAGGCTGTCACAACGATTTTGCAATTTTATTATGAGAAGGAATGTGCACTGAGTCAGAAGTGGAGAGGCCACTGCCACTTTTGGAGATTTTAAGGATTAAATTAAAATATTTAATGAGGTATTTATTTGGGTCAGATTGCTCTGTTAGTGGGGTTAATGGGGTATTTATTTGGGTCGGATTGCTCTGTTATTGGGGTTAATGGGGTATTTATTTGGGCCAAATTGCTGTGTTAGTGGGGTTAATGGGCTATTTATTTGGGTCGGATTGCTGTGTTAGTGGGGTTAATGGGGTATTTATTTGGGTCGCATTGCTCTGTCAATGGGGTATTTATTTGGGTTGGATTGCTCTGTTAATGGGGTATTTATTTGGGTTGGATTGCTCTCTTAATGGGGTATTTATTTGGGTTGGATTCCTCTGTTAGTGGGGTTAATGGGGTATTTATTTGGGTGGATTGCTCTGTTAGCTTTTGACGATTAGCCTGTTGTTGGTTGCTAAGATATTTACATTGTGATGCGTTTTGTATTGATGAGCTCATTACTGAGGGATTATGATCTCACTGCTACAATAATTCATCACTCTCATTTGCCATTACAGGTGGGTGACTGGAAATGTTAACATTATGTAAAAGAGCAATGTGCAGTAGCTGGATAATGGGGGCCAAATACACGCCTGTGTACTGAGAATGGAAAGCTAGTCTGTAAACTGAAGTGTAATACAGTTCTGTATACTGGGAATGCGAAATTAATACGGGTCTGTGCGCTGGGAGTGTAATGCGGGTCCGTGCGCTGGGAGCGTAATGCGGGTCCGTGCGCTGGAGAGTAATGCGGGTCCGTTTGCTGGGAGCGTAATGCGGGTCCGTGCGCTGGGAGTGTAATGCGGGTCCGTGCGCTGGGAGCGTAATGCGGGTCCGTGCGCTGGAGCGTAATGCGGGTCCGTCCGCTGGGAGCGTTTTGCGGGTCCGTGCGCTGGAAGCGTAAAGTGGGTCCGTGCGCTGGGAGTGTAATGCGAATACGGATCTGTATAATCAGAGTGTAATACGGGTCTGTGTGCTGGGTGCGTAATACGGGTTTGTATGCTGGGAAAGCAGAACTATTATGGGTCTTTATGCTGGGGGTGTAATTTGGAATTGTATACTGGGAAAGCAAAACTAATACTGGTCTGTATGCTGGGAGTGCAAAAGGAATATGCGTCTATATGCTGGGAGTGTAATATGGTTTCAATAATATAACACAGTTAAGGTGATATGTACTATAAAAAAGTTCTTTTGAAAAGGTGTTGAGATTGTAGCTGATCAAATGGAAACCCACAGATAACCAATATTCTCAGTGACTCTGGGCCCTTCTCATTTCTCTGGTGTATTGCTTGCCTCTTCTGGGTTGGTGGGCTCTGGTAGACTGAACCTTCGGACAGGACCAGGCAGCTGGTGCCGCAACACATTGCACTGCATAACGCCTCCCTTCCAACTGGTTTTCAATCAGAGTGTTGGTACCTGGCGCTGTCCCACCAGTCAGATTGCTGTGTTAGTGGGGTTAATGGGGTATTTATTTGGGTTGGATTGCTCTGTTAGTGGGGTTAATGGGGTATTTGGGTTAGATTGCTGTGTTAGTGGGGTTAATGGGGTATTTATTCGGGTCAGATTGGTCTGTTAGAGGGGTTAATGCGGTATTTGGGTTAGATTGCTGTGTTAGTGGGGTTAATGGGGTATTTATTTGGGTCAGATTGGTCTGTTATTGGGGTTAATGGGGTATTTGGGTTAGATTGCTGTGTTAGTGGGGTTAATGGGGTATTTATTTGGGTCAGATTGGTCTGTTAGTGGGGTTAATGGGGTATTTATTTGGGTCAGATTGCTCTGTTAGTCTGGTTAATGGGGTATTTATTTGGCTTGGATGGCTTTGTTTTTGGGGTTAATGGGGTATTTATTTGGGTCGGATTGCACTGTTAGTGGGGTTAATGGGGTATTTATTTGGGTCGGATTGCACTGTTAGTGGGGTTAATGGGGTATTTATTTGGATCAGATTGCTCTGTTAGTGGGGTTAATGGGGTATTTATTTGGGTCAGATTGCTCTGTTAGTGGGGTTAATGGGGTATTTATTTGGGTTGGATTGCTCTGTTAGTGGGGTTAATGGGGTATTTATTTGGGTTGGATTGCTCTGTTAGTGGGGTTAATGGGGTATTTATTTGGGTCGGATTGCACTGTTTGTGGGGTTAATGGGGTATTTATTTGGGTCGGATTGCACTGTTAGTGGGGTTAATGGGGTATTTATTTGGGTTGTTTTGCTGTACTAGTGGGGTTAATGGGGTATTTATTTGGGTTGGATTTCTCTGTTAGTGAGGTTAATGGGGTATTTATTTGTGTCGGATTGCTCTGTTAGTGGGTTTAATAGGGTATTTATTTGGGCCGGATTGCTCAGTTAGTGGGGTCAATGGGGTATTTATTTGGGTCAGATTGCTCTGTTAGTGGGGTTAATGGGGTATTTATTTGGGTGGATTGCTCTGTTAGCTTTTAACGATTTGCCTGTTGTTGGTTGCTAAGATATTTACATTGTGATGCGTTTTGTATTGATGAGCTCATTACTGAGGGATTATGATCTCACTGCTACAATAATTCATCACTCTCATTTGCCATTACAGGTGGGTGACTGGAAATGTTAACATTATGTAAAAGAGCAATGTGCAGTAGCTGGATAATGGGGGCCAAATACACGCCTGTGTACTGAGAATGGAAAGCTCGTCTGTAAACTGAAGTGTAATACAGTTCTGTATACTGGGAATGCGAAATTAATACGGGTCTGTGCGCTGGGAGCGTAATGCGGGTCCGTGCGCTGGGAGCGTAATGCCGTTCCGTGCGCTGGGAGTGTAATACAGGTCCCTGCGCTGGGAGTGTAATACGGGTTCGTGCGCTGGGAGCGTAATGCGGGTCCGTGCGCTGGGAGTGTAATACGGGTCTGTGCGCTGGGACAGTAATGCGGGTCCGTGCGCTGGGACCGTAATGCGGGTCCGTGCGCTGGGAGTGTAATGTAGTTGCAATAATATAAGACAGTTAACGTGATATGCACTATAAAAAAGTTCTTTTGAAAAGGTGTTGACAGTGGAGTTGATCAAATGGAAACCCACAGATAACCAATATTCTCAGTGACTCTGGGCCCTTCTCATATCTCTGGTGTATTGCTTGCCTCTTCTGGGTTGGTGGGCTCTGGTAGACTGAACCTTCGGACAGGACCAGGCAGCTGGTGCCGCAACACATTGCACTGCATAACGCCTCCCTTCCAACTGGTTTTCA